>PYSP01000315.1:0-44731 GCA_003049395.1 Pseudohalonectria lignicola
CCCCCCACGTTTCCCTCTGGTCCTGGATTCTCAAGCGCCCGCTTCGCGCCATGAATGGTTGCCATCTCGCGCGTGATTCTCCCTCTCCTTTGCTGTTTCTCCTTCACCTCCCCTCACACAGACGGCCATCTTTCTTTCGTGTCGCCTCGTACAGTCTGTCCTTTTTGTGTATAACCCCTTGTGTCCTCATGAATATGTTCCTCTTCTCTTTTTCATAACACCTTGGACCCCTCCCCTTAAGAGACCAACCAAGCAAGCCATGCAGACATAAAACAAAGGACCAAGATTCAAGGGAAAAGAGCACGAATAAAGATGTGAAGGCACACGTTACGCAAACCGCGCCGCCGGTGTTGGGGCGAAGAAAAAAAGATGACCAAAAGAGACAAAAGAGACCAACCAATTCTTGTGCAACCAGGTGAAACACAAAAGAAAACGGAACACAACGGAAAATATGGGAAGAGGAAGGAAAACAAAACAAAAAAAGAGGAAACAAAACAAAACCCAAGGAAAGGCCTTTAGCATTGCTTCGCGGAAATATTCGTACATATACATAATAATGTTTTATCTGGCTTTTGAGGCCTTCCGTCTCGAGATATTCTGCCTCCCGAGTCTTCTTTTATGGCCTCTACGCACAACATCATTTCGTTTGGATGCTTTCATGTGTTGGATCTTTTGGGTTCATTCCTTTTTTGTTGTCGTTGCTATTGTTGTCGGTCTTGTCTATCGTGCAGGCGAGAAGAGGGATGTTTTCTCGCTCGATATCCGTACCGGCCGAGACTAGGTTGTTCGTCGACCAGATGTGATTCGCGCTTGTTTCCCTGAGAAATATTCGCGGCGAGATGTGGGTGGCCTTCCCTTTCCCCTCAGCTCACGATCATCATCTGCATACGCGGGCCGATGCTGTTGGACGAGCGTGAGTCGATCGAGGTCCTGCCCAGGACCGAGTTGGTGCTGTGAGTCTTGGGCAGCCGCTTCGGGGGGCTCGCGGCGGCGGGGTCGGTGAAGACGCGGGTGAATGCGGGGCTGCCATCGCTCCTCAGGTGCCTCTCCCGCTTGGGAGTGCCAGCTGGGCTCTGAGTGATCAGCTCCGCCCTGCGGACTGTGTCCGACAGGGTGTGAAAGAGCGAATTGGCCCGCTTCACAAGCTCCTGCAGGCTGTTCGTGTCGAAGAAGAGCTTCGAGTTTGAGGGCTTCATCGGCGAGCCCTTGACTGGGGCTGATGAGGACCGACGTTGCTGTTGCATCGCTTCCATGACCGAGGCGATTATCGCACTGTCCGGAGGGTCGACATCACGTGGCCGAACTGGCGTTTCGGGCCGGGTGGGTCTGCTGTTATCCTCGGGCAAGGCCCAACCGCCACCGAATATGTCGTCCTCAGGGGAGAAAACGGACCTCCTCCGCGCAACTTGCCGTTCTCGGACCACCGCTGTCTTGGAAATCTCGTGCTCCCGCAGCTCGAACGGATCGTCGAGATGGCTGAGCGCCGAGGCGTCAAAGCCCTCATCCACATATTGCTGATCAACCGCCGACGGGTCAAAGTCAGCCGAGTCAGTCCCGTCAATATCAGCCTCCTCATTCTCGTCCTCGTCCGGTGACGCCAGGGCGATGATGTTGTGGGCCTCTTTCCACAGCTCCGCGGACTCGTCGAGGAGGTTCAAGTCCCGCCCAAGACGACACAACCGCTTCAGTCCGTTAACAAGAAGCGACAGCTCGCGGATCTGACCAGAGTGGGCCTTGACTGTGGGCTGCGTGGCCTGTATGGAAGCGGGCACAACCATCGAGAAGCTTGCTGTGGAGTTCTTCCCCTCTCCCACGTTGCAGGAACTCTCGTCAAAATCGAAGTCCTCTTCCCAGTCCTCACTGGCATTCTTAGGGCCGGACGCCCAGGTTCGGAACTTGTTTCCAGACTTGCCGGCCGTCTCCGCAGGATCGGGTACGACAGGAACACTCTGGCTCCGGACATGGGCTGCCGCCGGCCCTTTGCGGTGCGCCGCGCGACCGCCTCTGGCGTCAGACTCCTGCTTCCCATGAACCGTTTTTGGCCTAGGCGACTGGCCGTCGGCATCGAATCTGTCGTGATTCGGGGGCTCGCTCCAGTCGAACACATTACTCCGCGGGCGCTCACTGACAGCGTCATAGTGCAGGGACTCAGGGCTGCCGTTGCCGCTCAGGCTCGCCAGTGCCATGCGGAGGTTTGGGCTCACTCCCCTCGAGTTGAGAGAGCTGGAGGGCGGCGACAAATGGTTGCACAGCCCATTCTCCTCATCTCGAGCCCAGTCATAGTCGTCATCATCGTCCAACGATAGACGGCCGAAGTCCCTGCCGGAAAGAGAGAATTCCGGGACGTGGTTCTCATAGTCAAAGCTGTCCTCGGCAGCGGCATGTTCAGCGGAAGACGCGCTGAACCGAACATCGCCATGGGACGAGCCGCCCCGGCGAATAGGTGTCGGAACGCCCTCGTCTTCTTCCATTATCCTCGTGTCTCCATCCCAAGACCGGCCTAGGATCTCCTGAATCGAGAGCCGTTTTGTCTTGCTGTTGCCCGCGGTGCTCGGCGGCGACTCGTCAAACATGGACTCCAATGGCGTCTCGACATTCCGTCTGCGGGCTGAGCCAGACGTCCGGAAGGAATCAAACATGGTGTCGCTCTTGAAGTCAGTGTCGTCGTCATCGCCCGACATGAAGGCCCGCATCTCTAAGTCAGACCCAGCCAGCGTCGAGGCACGCTCGTTGGACACATCGCGGCTATGTGGTGATACGGGGAAGAAGCTCTTGGGAGATACTAGCAGAGGGCTGGCTTGCAGTTGCTCCTGTCTGCGGGGGGCGGTCGAAGACGACGATGAGGCTCCGACGCGGTACAGGTCGACATTGAAACTGGACAGCCGAGAGAGAGGAGGGAGAGGGGAGGATAAATTGCGCTGGCGGGTGCGGGTCTGCGATGAGGCCGAGACGTCCAAGGTCAGAGCTCCCTCTCGCTTATCGAGGCTAGGCGGAGCAAATAGCTGCTCCAAATCCTGCTTGACATCGTCGTCCTGCGCCATAATTGGCGAGGTAGGTCTAGTAGGTGCCGACACGTTCCGCACACCTCCACTTTTACTCTCTGGCGCCCCCTGCCCCCTCTTCTGGCGTCGTATGCTCCCGCTCTTCGATATCCAAGTGGTAGGGGAGCTAAAATGCATCGATATCGAACGTCTCGCCTTTTTAGATGGCGTATCTTCAGGGGTTGCTGAAGGGTTCCGCTGTCCTTGGCCTTCTCGTGGTTGGTGCTGCTGTTCCGGAGACTGCCTTGACTCTACCACAGCAGGCTCGGCCTTTGCTCTAGCTGTTGGTGTTATTGTCGGACTTGGTGCTGCTATAGCTGTTGCTGCACGGGGAGAAGAAACAGAGAGCCTGGGGGGTGTCGCTGTTGACATCATGGATGCATCGATCAGGTACGCCCGGGGTGTGCTTCCCTTTCGTATGTGGATAATCCTGCTGGGCAATTGGTGAGGATTCGGGCTGCTCTCGCTCGTCCGCGAAATACTTCCCTTGGGCGTTGACTGTACAACCGTCGAGTGGAAAAACGAGGTCCAGCGGTGAGGCTCCGGCTTTGACCGCTCTGAGATATCCAGTGGTGTCCTTGAAGGCAGGCTTGGGCGTATTTGTTGGTCTAGCGAACACTTTGGCTGGGAGCCCGGAATGCCAGAACGGCCTTGGTGCTGGACCTGTTGTAAAGTTGCAGAACGCTGGTGGCTGGTTGCAGGCCTCCGCAAAGAGGGCATCTGCGATCGAGAGCCGCGTCTAGACAAGGTTCCCGTGTGACCCGCGTGGTTGCCAGCTGCCGTCTCGGTCGCTGCCGTCGTCGTCGTCGTCCGCTTTACCAGCTTATTCGGTGGCAGCTGGGGTGGCGTCGAGGAGACTGACGGGAGTATGGGCGCGCCAGAGCCATACGAGAATGTGAGGGACGGCGAATCGGGACCAACGCTAGATCTGGGACTCCCGTGTTGCGAGAGAGGACGAATCGAGAGACGTCGCATCCACGAGCCATTTGAGGAGACCGAGTCCCGCCAATTCTCAGCAATCGGGGGCGGAACACCCTCGTTCTGCCGTATGAAGGAATGTCGCCTGCTGGTCGTTTTCGGCGGGGTTAATTGGGATTGCGTCGAGGAGTGTGTCCGCAGAGGGCGAGCAGTGTTCGTCGAGGTCGAAGACAACGGCTGGAGGGGGAGGTGCTGCTGTTGTCGCTGCTGCTGTTGCTGTTGCGACGAAGCGCACGGCAAGTCATCGACATTGGCACTTCTGGGAACGTTGGCGGTCGTGCTTGTTCCTGGCCGTGACGACAAAGGTGGTCCCCGCGGGCTCTGGTAGTCGGGCGTCAACTTCCGCTTGTTAGACGGTGGCCGGGAATGTGATGACTCGGAGGGCTGGCCAAAGACCAGACCAACGGCCGCTGCAGCAACAACAGTGCCGGTTCCAACAATCTGTAGAATGAACGGGTAAGGAACAGCTCGCGTTCAAGACATCTCACCGTACCGAGGGGGTGTACATGTGTGTAGGTTGTGCGAATGTGGGTGCCCGTTATATGAAGTAGGTTTCATGGATACAATCATGCGGGGAGAGGGGATGGCAACCATGGAAGGAGGGGGGAAATGAGAAGAAAGAAACGGTAGACACTTGATATCTGTGGGGGCGGGTGGTAGGTAGGTAGGTAAGGCAGGTAAGAGGTAGGTGGTAGGAATGCAGGTGAAGCAGGCCAAAGCTGGGTCGTTGCGGTTCGCCAGCCGTCCAAGCTCGCCCAAGATTGTGTCTCGAGGTCTGGGCCGGACGGCAGGCTCGCCAGGAGCGAAGATGTGTTTGCTGCGGCCGTCCAACATGCCTTGTTCTTCGATACAGACAACAATATGGTTTGCGGAGGACGGGGGCCGGGCAGCTCGCTATTGTTCTGGACCGCACGTGGGATGAGGAAAGGGCTTCCAGGATTTGTGGGCTTTTGGGTTTTTGTGCAATGACAGCCTCCATTGCAGTCTTGTGGTTTTGCGTTTGCGTGGTGCGTCTAGAGTCTTGCGGCTTGCAAAGACAGAAACTTACACTTGGAACCGCCTGCATTTTGGCTGCAGAGTATCAGTTTGACGGGCGGCAGCCGTTGACGAGTGAGTACGAGGAAGCGAAGCTGGCGCTGCTCGCGGTCATGAATCGCATCGTAGGCTCGGGGAAGGCATGAGAGCGACGTCCGGGCGAGTGGCTAGGTAGGTGACGAGGTACGTGGTTTGTTCGTCGATTGCCCTTCACGGCTCCGGATTTTGACGTTTTGGCAGTTTGGGAGGAATGGGGGAAGAGTTGAAAATGGAGGAGCTGAGAGCCCAAGAATGCGAGTTGCAGACTCGAGTGAGAGCCCGGCTTTCGAATAATTCAACTGGTGCTTGGATTCGCTGCCCTGGGTATCTGCATATTAGCGGGTGGGTTACCGACTTAACAGGACCGACCACGCTCGCGAGAAGCGGGCTGGTGGGCTGCACTGATCTATTGGAACAACAAACACATTGACAGCACCCCAGACCCAAACACATCCTGGTTGGCTGGCTGGTCCTCACTCATCAAATGTTGGTGTTGCTTGGTGGGTACGGATTTGAGTCGGATCGGTCAACCTCACCTTACGCTGTAGTAGTACCTAGTCCACACCCAAAAGTTTCTGCAAGCATAGGCTTGTTGCTGTACGGGTACGCACAGTGTACGAAGCGCATAGGTGTTCTCCTTGCGTCCTGACAGCAGCGGCTAGCAGAGGGGATTAGAAGTGAACAGAGGGTCTCCGTCCTGCCAGCTCGAATCCCTTGGGAAAATCATGAGACGAAAGGGGGGAGAAGCTGGTGGCCCACCTGCTTGAAGGGAGAGAGAAAATGGGAAAGGAGGAACAAGAAGAAAACAGTGCCAATTATTCGGGAAATCACCAGAATTCATCCAAAGGCATACCTGACCAGCTAGACCTGCCTACCTACCTAGGTACGCATGTAGATATGTTCCAGAGTCCCGTCCAGACAGCAGACGTGGGCTGGTAGCAGGCTAGAGCGAGAACTCTGAACAACCCATCCCAGGCGGGCAGGGCAGGGCAGGGCAGGGCTCTGTGGTTAGGCAGGTAGGTGGTATTCTTCGACTGTATTGAACGTTTCACGACACTGGAAGCTACAACCAACATCTGCTACTCAGCGTTTACCCCCGTTTTGTGCCGCCAAAAATTTAGGCCTGGATGGGTACGGGGCCTTGAGCACCTACCTAATGTCTGGTATCCCGCCACGGATTCGACTCACTGGACGGCAGTGTATAGTGGGGATGTTAACGCTGGTACGTTGTACGGATTACCTGACGCGATGAACCGCGTGCCGCAGAATGTCGAAATTTCCTTGAGCCTCTGTCTCCCTTGCCACGAAAATCTAGCAATCACATCTCATTCTTAGCCCAATTACACACGACCGATCGACAACAGGCGTGGCTTCGCTACACTCGACGCCTCTTGCCTTGTTGGGTTGTTCTGTCGGCCTTCAATATGATTTCTCGTACCCCTCTGTTTGCCCTTCAGCTGCCTACATACCTACCTAATCCGTACCTATATGTAGGTATCCTAGCACTGACCTTCGGTACATAATAATTCTCAGACAGACTGACGAGGCAGGCAGCTCAGAAGCCCAGGAGAAATCCATGGTTCAGTACAGAGTACGATACCATGTCGCGCCTTGAGGGATCGATCTTGCTCTACTTGGTCTACTAGCGCGTGTCGGCTGAGACCTTCCTCTCCTGCAGAGACGGCCTCTAATAATAAAGGCCCTTGTCCTGCCCTTGTGTTTTTGGGCAAGCGGGACAAGGATCACCCTCAGGTTCCATTGACCCTGCAATGTGCCAATGTCGTACTCCAGCGTTTAGCAAATGGCAACGCAAGGCTATGAGTCGCCAAAGGCAAACAAACTCAGTCTCGTTCCGGGCCAGAACGCCGCGTATACACAAGAATAACTACTACGTAGACCACAACCCTTTTTGGGTGCATGCTGCAATTTAATGCATTAATGACCTCTACGTACTATGAAGAGGCTACACTGCTGCGTACAACGGAGACATGGACCGGAGCGGAATTGGGAGGGCGTAACGGGCACTGGGCAAGGGGTACGGATCGCCTGGGAACAGACCGAATCAACGTCTGGCTTCAGTGGCACAAGCCAACCCGGACGGGCGGGTAAGTACTTGCCAGTTTTGTTGAACGACCTGCCAATATCATCACAGACCTTCAAGATCGATGGAGAGAGCAATCCGATGTTCAACCTTTCGAAGGCACTTCCTAGTGTAAATTGTGTAAAGGCTGGCAGTCTCCTGAGCCCTGCACCGTCACCTCCTGACCTCTTATTTGTGCCCCTATGCATCGTCTAGCCTGTGTGTCGTTTCGTTGGCATCCATCCAATTTGCCCAAAGTTCCAAGCCGCAGCTCCAGCTCCCACCTGAAAACTTGCTGGCATATCCCTGATGCCTACCTGCCTAGAGGAAAGCTACAGGGCTACCTACTCACCTAGGTACCGCTTGATGAGACTGAGGTGCTCTCCGCTGGCTTTTCGGATTGCGCCTCGATTTGGTTGGCATAAGCGTCCCTGATCTGACCCGTACGTAGTGCTTCACCTAGCGAATCCAGCGTCCAAGGTCCTGCATGCTGTCGAGATCAGCGACCCTCGCAACTCCACTTCCTTATAGTTACGACGTCGATTTGGGACCCATTTGAGATGACAACCATTCCTTGACCATTATCAGCAGGAGCCTTCCCTTTTGGGAGATATGTTTCTTTCTCCTTATTCTTCTTATGTCTCTTCCTGGCTCAGCTCCAGTGTCACGTTTCTCACAATAATTGCATCCCACCACCTCCTTCGATAGCGTCTGTTACTAAGATAGCATACATGCAGCAGCGCCGTGCCCGGTTGGAGGCTTCCCTGCTGAAAGAGAACGTTTTCTCTGGAGATTGCCAACGGCAAACCGCCCCGAACCCGACCATGTCCATAAGAGAGAAAAGAGAGACCGGGAGAGAGAAACATTGAATTGGTCCGGTTCGGGGCACCCCTGCGAACTGGTACAGGAAACCGAGAAGACATCAATCCCGCTTGGACAGACTTTCTTCGCCCTTATAGCACAACCCACAGGTGTATAATACCGCACTTCCGTGACCAAAGAAACAGGAAGAAACCCGCCGCAAAAGATGTGAGTTCTCCGTTTTAATAAATCGGTATTGAACCGTACCAACGAGAGAGAACGTGAGTCAGGATATGCCTGCTTAATTATCCTATTTGCTCATGGCTTCCCCCATCCCGATCCGATCCCCTCTCGACATGAACTCTCACATTTCCAGTCCACCTCCTTGTCAGACCTTACGAGACAGTACAGTACCCTGAGTACCTACCTACCTGCGCAGTACCTCCTATTGGCAATGCCAACGGACCTGGGCCAGGCTGAACCCTCATCCGCCAGACCGGGCGTCTATCTTTCTTTCATATCCATTTTTTCGACTCCACAGGCAAGGCGGAAGTAATCCGGACCTCAAACATCAACTTCGAAAAAACCACGGATGGGGTCGATCTTTCCATCCGCAGAGTGGTCATTCCTGCTCTTCATTAGGATGGGACTGACATCTCTGCGCTTGCACCACGCTATCTATGTTGTGCTGCAGGACTGACACTTTTGAGCTGTATTACTACTGAGGTGCCTGCCTGTGCAAACCTGCCTACCAGTATTTGACTCATTGACTGCCTCCCTTTCAAGCAATAGAGAACCACCAAGCAAGTACATACAAGTCGAAGCCGACCTCTCACATCGCTGTCACGAGCTGTACTAGTATGCCTCTATGTCCACCAACCAAAGCAGCAGGAGCAACAGAATACCACAGGCTCACAACTACTACCTAGACCGCCTGTTGTGGCCGTCCTGCAGATCGCATCATTGTGTTAGGGCCTCTGTGGGTGATGGTGAGATGCGGCGTTTGACCTCACGTTAGCCTTCGTGTTGAACTCGTGTTGTCACTTCCACCATGGGTGAACGATAGCATCTCCTTCCCAAATCTGTAGGTTTCTATCTCTGTGGCCGGGCATGTCCCAATTTTCGGCGTTTAGCCAAGCGACCCTAGCTGCCTCTCCACCAGCGACGACATGTGTTGCGCGCTGCGTGCTTCGTGCTCGCGCAAGGCATTTACCTTTCTTCTCTTTCCAATTTTAGTATTTGTGTTTGATGCGCTGTCTGTCAAGTCCCTCAATCAATACAAACAAATCACGTATCGAAGAGACAGCTGCCGAGCCAGCCATGTCAATGCCCTAACAGCTAACTGCCTGCCCGGTTTTCAACCCGAGCACACGTCATGTTCGGACATCTTGGTTCCCAAAATGTATAGCGGGACATTCCTTCGAGAAAATCAGACCTACCTACATACATACAACGGGTCCTGTCATCCTCATGTGCCCACAACGGCACGCCGAACTACGACTATTACACACATATACTGGGTGTGTACCAGCAGTAGATGCACCACGCAGTATGCATCATCAAAAGCTGCACCAAAACTTGTTTGCCCGCCGTCAGCAATACAAGGTTTCTAAAGTCCCGTACCTCACTTCCCCCGTGCCAGTCTGGCGGGAATATTGATGATGGGGTTGACAAGCTCCCATGCATCCCCCTTCCCCTCTCGTGCACACGCAACGGCACAAGCTTTCCACCAGCAATTCCTCTTCTTCTTACTGCTGCTGCTGCTCCTGATCCTCCTGTCATCGGAGGACGAGGCGGGGTTCGCTTACAGCCTCGCCCGTATGATGTGCTGTATCTGTTTGTGTCCTGCTGTGTTGCTGCATTGCTCTGTTGCGATGCCTACTATCCTATCGTACGGCATGGCCTCCTACACTCTTCATACCGCCCTCCGCCTCCGCCTCGACCGATGTTGTAGGCGCCAAGACAGCTGATATTGCAACCCGTACGGTATAATAAGACGCCGCAGATATGATGTGCCCTATTTTGCCTCTGAATTTTGCCGTCCTTCCATCGAATCTTCTTTCTCCCTTCGAAAGCTTGTCGTTCTTGGTGATGCTTCATCAGCAGTTTTTTATATGTCAATCCTCTCATACCGATCCCCGGCGGCCGTGCCAGCGGGCGCAGCTACAATAAACAGTACCCCTGAATCCATTCCACTTTGTGCAATTCCGGGTCTGGCACCCATCCGCCTCGGAGCCTTCCTATCTTCCCCTCACGTACCACAGAACCACGTATTGCCTCCGTTCAGTCCATCCGAGAGGTTGTCAAGGAGATGGCGACGTTGCGCAAGCTGTCGGCTTGGTATGATATGAGAATGCAAAGACGCAAGGACGCCAACATCCTTCCCAGATTCCGACGCATCTTCCGCCCCATCTGCCGACCTCAGAAGCCTATCATCACTCCGCCCTTCGCCTCGAATGCAGGCGAGACGAGCACAGAATATCCAACGAACCTGGCGAGAAGACAAGAAAATGCCACTACACAGATTCTCAGTCGTCACAAATTGTCTTAATCTAGTGACATTCGCCTCGCGCGGCTGAGAAAATAAGGCAGCACGGTCAGACCCCCTACGCCGTAAGTGCCTTTCCCCTGGCCAGATTCGTGATGATATGGACCGGACTAGTGGTTCTGGAAGCGCCACCACTCCCATGAATGGATGTACATGTTTGCTTTTACAAGAGATCCCCACGGAAATTTTTCATTTGGGCTGATCTAACACGGTCACCAAATCCTTGGAGTCACCGCTTGCTTATCTTCCGTCAGTTCGCACATTAAAAGACTAACGATCCAAGAAATGGCTGCCTCATCTGGTGACTGTGCTGATTGCCATCTGAAGGCAAACGCAACTACTGGCCGGCGTACTACCCCGGAGTATGCTGGTGCTATGATGCCATGCCATGCCATGTCACCTTGCCAGGCACTCTGCTTCAGATAGCATACATCGTAGCCCACGTAGATGGGCACCAAGGTAGGTAGGGAGAGATAAGAATACCCTACGTAGTGACTGCGCTCCCCGACCTGATCTGAGCATAGGACGAAAGCAATCTACCTACTCAACAGATCGTTACAAGCCCAGGATCCTGTTGGCCAAAAGCCCGCTGCTAACAAAAAGAGAGCACCTTGAACGGACGTCAATTTGAGAATCGTATCTCTGGTTTGGCCACTACCTACTTACGTAGTGTAAATCGTAAATGGCATGCAGCTAGTATGCTAAGTGACAATACGGGGTAGGCGGCAGAGTGGAAGAGGTTGAGGGTGAGCCTGGATAGTGGACATACAAAGAGAAAATTTCCCAAAGCGGAAACCGCCCAGTAGACCGAGACCCCCACATGCATTCAGAATGGAAGACATATGAACTTGTCTGTGACGCGGGAAACGTCAAACCGCAACTGCTACACCCTGTTGGAAGTTATTCTTCGTTACCTTTCCAAATCTCTAACGGCCTACAGGGATCCGTAAACCGTACAGGACTCCTTTTTCTTCCCTGGTGCATCCCACCTGCTTGTTTACAGACGGGGGGAAGGCGGCGCCAGCCACTATCCGTGCTCTCTGGGTCAAGAGGAACCAATGCTAGCGTCACCCTTGCCCCAGAGGACTGACTGCTGGGGGAAAAACAGCCGACCAACTTCCTTCGATGCAAGGCAAATAGCCGCCCCACGACCGGCTCTTGCTAGCCCTGAGCTTTTTAAAGAGCGGTTCAAACAATCGGTCTGATCATCACGGAGCAATTACGCAGTGACTGGCAGCGACTCGCAGCACGAAAGCTCTAATAAATCTAGGACGGTCTCCTTCATGAGTCGTTACTCTCTTGTTAGGGTAACAGTCGATCAGCGACCTTTCGGCCCCTCCTGCCGCCTAAATGGAGGTGGATCAAGATCTGGAGAAATCTGAAATCTGACGAGCCTCCTCCTCCTTCAAACGGGATCCTGTCACGCCTGTCAAGCCTGCAAGCCCTCCCTCCTGCTTGCTTGCTTCCAAGGTTGCATGCATCATGCACTCATGATGATACTGGAGGATTCCTTGCAGGCAACCCGGACCGACGCCGTAGGCCGTCCAGCAGGTTTTAGAAGGAAATATCCGTCGAGGCCGGAGAGCAGTGAGCTCGTATCGGAAGCTTCATGGACGCTGGCTATCTCTAAGAGAGATGGGGTTGGCTGCTAGTGGGCCTCTACTGCTGGGAGCGCCCCTCAGTCTGGACTACTTGCTTCCAGGAAGCCTCCGCACGGCCTTGGACAGCACAACGGCCACCAGCCTCTCCACCAGCACACCGAATTCTTGGGCTATACTGGGGCCGGTGGGCGGAGCGTCAGCTCGCATGTGTCCGAGGCATCCCGGGCATTCTTATGTATGCCACTCCGAAGTGCAGAATGATAGGCAGCTCTTAGCCCCTTGGCCGCCTCAGGCGCCGCTCAGGCTCAGCCAGTCATTGGCTGCCTACCCCTCTTCGCTCTGCTCACGACACAGATCCTCCGGGTCTAGCTGCAGAAGAGCACTTTGGTTGGATGGCGATGCAAGCAATAGAGTTGGCCTGGGCGGAACTGTTGGCGTCTGAACATGAAGCTGAACCTGATTAGACCTTGGAAGGGTGGAGCACCAGAGGCAAAAAGACCGCCCGAGTGTTATTGCCGTGTGAGGGGAACAAAAAAAAAAATTTAAAAGGGAGAAGAAAAGCGAAGAGACAAAGACAAAACCAGATGAACAACCCAGGTTTGTCACCGACCAATGTTACAGAATGAATGAGAAATCCCTGCTGCCCTCTGTGCTCTTGCAAACTCAGGCCCCAACCGGGCCGGACAAGGACAGCCTAGCCGTTGCAAATTCGTAATCACAATCTGTTCGCACGGGGCTAAACAAGTGCCGTCCAACCCATCCTGCCCGGCACCGGACGAAAACCAAAGATCCAGTGAGAGAGGAGACAACGAAAAGGGCGAGGACCTCTTTCATGTTCCTGGCAAAAGCTGATACATCATGACGGATGCTTGCATGTTTGAGTGGTCACAACTCTCATTCAGACCCCTCGTCTACGAATCCGGGGTAAAAGGGCAAGGTGCCATATTACTATTACAGTGTATCCGTATCTACTCCTGTTCCTGATCGTCATATGCCACTGTCTAAGGAACGGCACATATAGATGCGGACTCTCGCAGAGAAGCAGCAACAACAGGTCTGGCCCGAAAACGGCTAACCTCTCGTTTCCCCTCAATATCAAAAGGCCGGAAGAGGACTGAGCCCCCTAGAGGGAACCGTCCCTTGAGGTTCAAGGGTCTAGAACTACTCCCGTCTATCCTTCTCGATCGGGAAACGAGGGCGGCTCGCCAGGAAGTGCACGTGGGAAAGAAAGAAAGGACTATAACTCGAACGAGGCAAAACCAAAAAAGGAACAAGAGTCCAAAACTGCCCAGGACTCTTCCCCGGTGTCTGTTATATTCTCTCACCCGGGGAAAGGCTGTCGACGGTTCTCAGGGTTCCTATTGAAATAGCCTCTTATTACGTATGCCTATTGTGCTCCAGTGCGGCTTGGAATGCAACACGCTTTGGCCGTTTCTGTCCCAGAAAGAGTGGCAAGTGGTTCAGAAAGAGAAAAAAAGGGAAAGCGACTTTGATGAATTGCGGTCCACCAATGAAGGAGCAAGCGCCCTCCTCTCCCCAGTCGTTGGTCTCCTCAAAGGAGGATGAAAGGGAGGAGGGAGTAAAATCCCGATGGCGTGTATTCGAAACTCAGGACTTCCCAGTCCGAAGCGGCAGAGTTGGCCGTTGTGGGAAGGCATTAGTAGTGGCATCGTTTGCATGGCCCATCCCGGACGCCCCAGGACAAGGTGGTCGTCGGCATCAAAGGGACAGATCATATTGGTGGTCACTTATTATTGTGCGTGAACTGCAACGAGCCGTCCGCCCGGCTTTACATGGTCAAGGTTTTATGACATGAGAGCTCGGGGCTCAGACCGACCTGGTGAGTGTGACGGGACTTGGACAAGTCGAACGGACTGTTGCAACTTTTCGCAAGTGGTTTGTGCTTGTGAAAGCAACGGGGAGGAGCAGCTAGTGGAGAAACAACAAACCGTCGCGGCAAAACGCCTACGCAGTAATTAACTTCCTTTCTGGGGATGGGCCATCTGGTCCGGGGGGTGCTTCAGAAGGGGATGATGTGATACTAGAAGGGCCACTTGCGAGATTCTATGTTTAAAGAAGTAACCAAGCAGGAATCGTACTCAGGTGATGGGCGGGCTACTATCTATGGCCTGGGCGCCTCCTCCTTCATCAAACAGGAAAATTAGAAACATGCCTCAAAGCGGTGGCTGGCAAAGCAAAGAGGAACTTCTGGAACCGGTTGCGAGAGAGACAGGGACGTCAACCCAACCCAGCGTCCGGAATCTGGGGCGAAAATTGCGGGCAGAGAAGACAAGAGAAAGCT
Organism: Pseudohalonectria lignicola; assembly: GCA_003049395.1. Taxonomy (NCBI): domain Eukaryota; kingdom Fungi; phylum Ascomycota; class Sordariomycetes; order Magnaporthales; family Ophioceraceae; genus Pseudohalonectria; species Pseudohalonectria lignicola. Next base: position 14,426 of record PYSP01000315.1, read on the forward strand.
CATCAGAGAGGCGAGGCAATATACAGTTCATGTGCCGGCCATTTCTGAACCTCCAGACGTACTTGCCAGTACGTACTCCGTAAAGTCCTCTGCATGCCGCCGGTGAAGCAACTCTCGCTAGACTTGCAGGCTCCTCCAGCCGGTTGGAGGCGAAGGTCGTATCATCTGCGGCCTGAAGAGTGGCATCCTGCCAGGATCCCCCAGGTTTGCCAGCCCTGATTGTCTGGTTGCCTGTGTTTCTCTTGGGTTGCATCGGCTGATGGAGGTATCCGTCAGAGATGGTGGCATGGCTGCGATCCTGCGACTTCTCGGAGCCGTCTTCTCCTCTCTTTCAAATGCTTTGTCAACGCCGGGGCCAGACGGGCCTTGTCAGGACTTCCAAAGGGCAGCGGAGACCAAACTTCTAACTAAAGTAAGCATGGAACATGTGGGAAGCCAAGGCCAGGATTACACTATCCGTAGACATCCGAGATAGCGCTTTGGATGTTGGTTTAGGAAAGGACCCTAGTTAGGAAACTAGGAGAGACACAGAGGGAAATGAAAATGAGATGCTAGGAAAAGGCGGGCGCGGTTCTGGCCGGCCATGAGCAATGGAGTGCACGTCATGGCTCAGCCAGCCATTCCCATCCCCACTTACCTGTAGTAGCTGCGGAAGTAAATTGATAGGGAACGGCACGCGACCATTGGCCTGCGGCTCGACGCGCTACCCCTGTCGGACGCGAAACTTCACGCATCGCGTCATCTCTGATGAACCCAGGGAGGATGCGCTAATCCCTGCTTCCGCGAACCATCAAACCCAAGATCAGAAGATTCCCTAGGGTGTGCCAAGATACACAATTCAAGGATTGATGGCTGATGGAACGCTCTCAAAGGTTTCTTGATCCTCGTCGTCAGGGCTACCCTAGACGAACTCGATTCCCCTTTAGAAGACAAGTGAGGGCTTGACGAGCAATCAAAATTGTTTGATCGGTGATCAGCGGGTCAGTCATGGTCGCGCACCTCTTCCCTCATCATCCTAATGTAGTGGGTCTGTCATGATTTTGAGTTGTGTAACCGAAACTCTTGGGGCTGCGTCGGGCAACGTGCCTAGTTAGATTTCTGAGCGAATCTCAGACAGCCTTAGCCACCAGAAGACACGGCAGGGAGGAGCGGGGATATGGTTTTTAGCAGCGCCTCCTAGACAATAGCTCTGAATTCCCCCCAAATGGACCAGTGAGAGCAGACAAGGATACGGACTCTGGGCTACAGGCACAGGAAAGAATATGATATGTGTCTATGGTGGACGGGAGGGGTCAGTCACGCCAGTTCAGGTCCCAATATTCCACCTATTTCTTGAAAAAAGGATAGCATCAGACTCCCAGGGGCGTCCTCTGCCCTGCAGAGCACGTCAGACTCTGTGACGTGTAGATGCCTACATACAGGAATGAGCATTAGAGCAATAACAGAACAGGGATGGAAAGATGCAGACGGGTGAATTCTGGCCGGAGAAAAAGATCACCATTTTTATTTTTCATAGTAGTACGTGTACGTATGCGCGGGATACGCCCTGCGTGCACACAAAACCAAGCACGAGGCACCTCCTGATCAGTGCCAAATTCCCGGGAAGCATCAGCCGTGCCAATTTGGACATTCTCGTGCCCCAGCCAATCGGGACCCCTGTTGGCGGCTAAAGTGCGACCCAACTTTTTACCCCTCCACACTAAATAATGAATGTGGGTATCCGAACCTGGACTGCAGGCCGCTTCCTTCCAGCCTGGGCAGTGAACAAGAAGAAAAAAAGGAATGCCAATTGTTAGCTCAGTAGTAGGCCTAGACCGTACTTACTGCCTGCGGAGCAAACTGAGCAAGCGCAAAGCATCATTTTCGGCAGAAGGTGGGATTGGGCTCTGTCTCATCACCCCATTTTAGCAACCTGACACCATCTGCCCTTGCATTCCGTGATACATTGCAGCTCTACCAAAATCCTCCAGCGGCTGAGGAAGGTGCGGTAATTACCTGCCCGCGGCATCGAAATTTGTGGCGCTCAGCTCCCCCTCCAGGCTCCCTTCGTTTCAGCCAGCCACATCCACATACCCCCCCTTGTTCCTTGCACCCCCTTCCCGTGGCTTCCCATCCGGCCCATCCGGTTTCCCCCCGGAGGACATCGGCGGAACTTAGGCCTGTAGCTGAAGCCGAGGCTGAGGCCGAAGCCGGAGCCACACCAAACAACACCCTAAGCAAAGAGTGATGGAGACGGAAATCAGGGCAATATTGCCCAATGTCGACCCAGTGGTCTCGGAGTACTCGGTCGGGTACCTGACCCACGCCTCGACGGCATGGACGGGCGACGAGGAGTCCACGGGGCCGTCCCCGCTCGCTGAGGCCGCCTTGGCCGTCACGGAGCTCCTCGTCTCGGCCTCTGGCAACCCAGACGCGCGGCTGCAGGAGAAGATCCGGCTCCTGGTGGAGAAGTGGGTGGAGAAGTACGCCGAGGCCAACGGCTCCCACGAGCGGAGGGGGGGGCCCACGGTCAAGCGGCTTGACCAGGCCATCCAGGTCAGCGCCCAGCGCAACATGTCGTCCACCCTGGCCGTGTCGACCGGCGGGGTCGACCTGGAGTCGGCCAACACGCGCAAGGTAGAGTCCAAGGTGGACCGCAAGAAGCTCGAGAAGGCGGAGCGCAAGATCGCGGCCAAGCAGAGCAAGAAGACGTTCAAGACGGTCGAGTACGAGTCCTCCCGCCTGCTCAACCAGCCCGACGCCGCCGAGTCGTACGAGGACTTCTACATGGCCGTCAACCCGCTGCAGCTGGGAGCCGGCGCCGGCGGCAAGAGCAAGGACATCAAGGTCGAGAACACGGATGTCTCCATCGGCGGCACCAGGATCCTCGCCGACACCACTCTCACCTTGTCCTACGGCCACCGCTACGGCCTCGTCGGCCATAACGGTGTTGGTAAATCTACGCTGCTGCGTGCCCTATCCCGGAGAGAGCTGCCCATTCCCACACATATCTCGATTCTTCACGTCGAGCAGGAGGTAAGTCGCCAGCCCAAGCTTTGTCAATCTACTCAAGTCCTGAAAGAAGTTGGGAGAGAGAGGGAGAGAGAAGAGCATATCACTGAGACCATGTGGACAGATTATGGGAGACGACACCCCCGCGATACAAGCTGTCCTGGATGCCGATGTCTGGCGCAAAGTCCTCTTGAAGGAGCAAGGGGTAAGATAGATCCATATAAGTCCCTGCTCCCTTGACATTAACCCGTGCACATCTTGTTGACACACCATTTCCCCGTTTTTTTATAGCAAATCACAGCAAAGCTAGCCGACATCGAGAAGCAGCGATCCTCCATGGCAGACACCTCAGAAGAAGCAGCCAAGCTGGACCGCGAGAGGGAAGCTCAGGACCAGACCCTCGGCGATATACAAGCCAAGCTGGCAGAGATGGAGTCGGACAAGGCAGAGTCCCGAGCAGCCAGCATCCTCGCAGGTCTAGGTTTCTCTTCGGAGCGGCAACAGTTCGCAACCAAGACATTCTCCGGCGGTTGGCGCATGCGCCTCGCCCTCGCGCGGGCACTCTTCTGCGAGCCGGACCTCCTCCTCCTCGACGAGCCGTCCAACATGTTGGACGTGCCCTCCATCACCTTCCTCTCGTCTTACCTCCAGAAATACCCGTCCACGGTCCTGGTCGTCTCCCACGACAGGGCCTTCCTCAATGAGGTGGCCACGGACATCATCCACCAGCACTCGATGCGGCTCGACTACTACCGCGGCGCAAACTTCGACAGCTTCTACGCCACCCGGGAGGAGCGCAAGAAGACGGCCAAGCGCGAGTACGAGAACCAGATGGCCCAGCGGGCCCACCTGCAAGCCTTCATCGACAAGTTCCGTTACAACGCGGCCAAGTCGTCGGAGGCGCAGTCCCGCATCAAGAAGCTGGAGAAGATGCCGGTGCTGGAGGCACCCGAGGCCGAGTACAGCGTCAAGTTCAGCTTCCCGCCGGTGGAGAAGCTCTCCCCCCCGATCGTGCAGATGTCGGGTGTGACGTTCGGCTATACCAAGGACAACATCCTCCTCCGGGACGTCGACCTGGACGTGCAGCTCGACTCGCGCATCGGCATCGTGGGGCCCAACGGGGCGGGCAAGACGACGGTGCTTCGCCTCCTGATCGGCAAGCTCTCCCCCGTGACGGGCGTTATCTCGCAGCACCCGCGCCTCCGGGTCGGCTTCTTCGCCCAGCACCACGTGGACGCGCTGGACCTGACCGTGTCGGCCGTCTCGTTCATGGCCAAGAACTACCCGGGGCGCACGGACGAGGAGTACCGGCGGCAGCTGGGCGCCTTCGGCATCACGGGCACGACGGGCCTGCAGAAGATGGAGGTGCTCTCGGGCGGGCAGAAGTCGCGCGTCGCCTTCGCCTGCCTGGCCCTGCAGAACCCGCACATTCTCGTGCTGGACGAGCCGTCGAACCACCTGGACATCGAGGCCATGGACGCGCTGGCCGAGGCGCTGCAGCAGTTCCAGGGCGGGGTCCTGATGGTCAGCCACGACGTGACCATGCTGCAGACGGTGTGCACCAGCCTGTGGGTGTGCGACGGCGGTACGGTCGAGAAGTTCCCCGGCGACGTGCAGCAGTACAAGAAGAGGATCACCGCGCAGGCCGATGCCGCCGGCGTGGTCAAGGCGCACTGAGTTTGCTTCCGGGGTGGTCTCGGTGACTCAGGATGTACGCATGGTCATATGATCATAGATAGTGCCCAGGTGAAAACACCAAGGTGCCGCCTAGGTGGTACAATAACATGCAGTTCCATCCGCTTCACGAAGCTTCGAACCTTCTGTGGCTTTGATCGCTCGTCTATACGTAATCCTATTATTTGTGTGTCTAAGCAGAGAGGCATATATGATGTACCTAGGTACACAAGCATAAACTCGCACCGTTGGCCTTAGTCAGGCCTCTTTCTCTAGGGGAATCATAGCAAATGGCTAGCTCTGGCACTAGGGGCAATCATGTCAGGTATTCCACAGTCACCTAACAGTCATACTGACTACTATATACCTCTCTGATGCCTCAAAGATCGGGTGAGCTCATTCTTTCGGCCCCTTATGGTTATGCGGAAAGGCACACGGCAGTACCAGGTACAAGCTGCCCCTACTCACGAACAAGCTAGATGGGGTGCACAGAATAATCCTCAGTCAAACAGCAAGCTCGACCGTCATGGTCGACCGTCACGGACACGGAGAGGCGACGGACTCCTTATCCCTGCGTCCGACCCTGTCTGTATGTGACGGTCAATAGCCATTCACAAGTCAGCCGCCCGTTTTGAAGGTCTTGACTTCATGGCACGCACCAGTGACAGAGCCAAATCTGACGCTATGAGTTCTGCACCGAAAGGTCCCGAGATTGCGAAGAAGCAAACATTTTCGGACCTTTCAAGAATAGCTGCGCATCCATGGAACGTACAGATACGGAGTACGAACTCAGGATGGTGGGCGCCTGGGACCTAGCAGTAGAGGTAGCGCAGCTAGGATAATCCGACTATGCTATGAATAGAGAACGGAAGATTTGCCAATGTCCGTTATCTTTCGGCCCACCGCCAACCGCGGAAGTTGTGAGGGTTCAAGAAGGGCAACCGCAATCCCTTGCTCTGTAGCATCCATTCATCGCGCTCCCACGCTCAGCCGCAGAAGCCTCCTGCATGAGTAGCTGACCAACAGCAAGGGGGGCAGCAGGGTTCAGTCTCCAACCCATAAAGAGAACTGGACACGTGGAGCCAAAGAGATCTCGCCCCCTTGTTCTGCGTGTCTACTGTCAGACAGACCTGCATCAATGGTCTGTGTCTGTGTGAGGAGAGGGATCGACTACAGGTGAAGACAACTATTCCAAGAGCGGAAGTAATGAGTTGCTGGTCGGCACAATGAGCAGCCTCCGAAGCAGCCACAGCCTCCGAAGCAGCCAATGGTGTCCTCCATCCCATCACCAACCAACCACCCCCCTCCCTCCCTCAGTTCCTCTCTTGAATCTCATACACCTGCTTGGGCATCCATGGCATCCCGCGCTCACCGCTTCGTATCTCACATCCGACACTACCCACGAGGAGAAAGTCTTTGCGAATTGCGAGCCATCATGCAGGGGAGTAGAAGTTAGCGTGAGACAGCCGGAGAAGAAGGAAGAAAAAACCCTGCTCGGAACCTGCTCGTGGGTTATTGCCTCCTCTGTCTTAAATATGTCAATATGTCGTCGGCCCCAGTGACAGACCCGGGGCACATCCGAGTGATTGCCCGCCATTTGGAAGCCTCCCGAACTAATCAACTAAAGAAAGCGATCACTGATACAGCATTTACGGCGGTGGAGTCAGTGATCATGGAAGAACGGCACAAACGCGACAGCGCTCTGATTAATATTGAAAGTTTTGAAACGGAGTTTTACTGCAGCAAGGGGGCCAAAAGCTAACGAAATGGAGGACGAAACAAAAACGAACAGGATAGTTGATGGGATCGGTGAGGCTCGAACTCACGACCTTAGGATAACCCGATCTTGTGGATAGGATCACAGACATTGAAAGACTATGAGACCTACGCGCTAGCCAACTGCGCCACGATCCCGGATATTAACCGGATTGATGATCAGCATGCTAGGAAGCAGCATGAAGAGGCAACAGGCCCACAGAGGCAACAGGCACGGGGAGGGGCGAGAAAAGGTGGCGAAACTGTGGTTTAACAGTGGGAATAGCCTCGAGTCAGGCAATCAGTGGGAATTCAGCCCAGTCTTACAAGAACCCTTACGAACACGCAGGATTACAATTCACAGATAGGAGCAGCGAAAGTCATGGTGGCGAATAAGCCGTCAAATTCAATAGCGCCCAAAACCTAAGAGCCATCATACAGCAAGCATCTCCGAGAGAAACTCAAGAGAGCGTGAAATCGATTCCGTCGAGATTTGAAAAGCGACCAGCACCGATCGCTGACGGCCAAGACGAAAATATAAAGTCACTAAAATAACGTTGTTCGAAAGAAAAAGGAAAAAGAAAAGGAAACCAAATTAAGAAACGGTAATATAACCATGGTAAAACAGCGTCGTCATCGAACAAACCCAACTACCACGGGGTCGACTGGTACTGTTTTTACCCCTCCATCCTCCCTTTTAAAATTCCTTCAAAGAGAAGACACAAAAAGGCCAGGTGCCAATTGTGGAAAAGAACAATGTGTCTTCCCTCCAGTTCATGAGAAAACCAGCAAGCAGCATCAAGGAGATACACAAGCTTATAACCAATCGGATCGCGAAAAAGAAACGGCATCATCTTCCCTCCTCAAGAAAAGTGGCATCAAGCACCCAAAGACTTCGCCAGCTGCTTCCAGTGGTCCCTCTCAGCCTCGAGCTGCTGAATCTGGGCCTCCAAGTCCTCGAACCTCTGTGCCTTGCGCTGCCTCGACTTGCGTGCAGCCAAGGTGTTGCGCGCCCGCTTCATCGCGATCGTGTCGCTCGGGTCATCGACGATGATGGGGGGCAGAGGCTTGTCGCGGCGACGAGAGTTGACGCCGGCGACGGAAGAGTGCTTGGAGTTGGAGGGCGGGGAGGTCGAACCCTTGTGGCGTGACCCGGTCGAGGCCGGCTCAGCGCCAGAGAGATCGAGATCCTCCGACCCAGTGTCAGGAGACTGCTGGTCGAGGCCGTGGTTGGACGCTGAAGACGCCTGCGGCAGCTGCGTGGGGGCAGAGGCAGCGGCGTGGTTGGTCTCGGGGAAGAGCGGGAACCAGGCGTCAGTGGCAGCTTCCAGGTCGTTGCCCGTGAAGTTCGGCGACACGTCGTAGCTGTCGTTGAAATCGGGAGACCCGTTGTAGATGGACGGCGAGGTCAACGACGTGAGCGCTGTCGAGTTGGGCGCCGACATGAAGCCCTCCTGGATGAGCAGGTCCTGAGGAGAGACCGTGCCCATGTTGTTGGAGCCAGAGGCGCTGATGTCGAAGACGCTGGGCATGGCCGGAGACGAGTAAGTCGAGGCCGATGCACCACCCTCAAAGGCGGTGAAGTCGTCGAAACCAAGATCTGACCCATTGTGAGAGCCTCTGTTATTCGGGTTCTCGTTCAGGTCAGACTTGGGTAGTAGAGATTGGTATTTACCTTGCAGATTCATCTTGCCGTTTGCCTGGTTGATGCTACCGGTGCTTTGAGTGAACAGTGGGACTGGTGGGCGGACTTGGCGGTTCAGATCCGTGTTCAAGTTCAAAGCGACGGTGGAGGGTGGTGCCGAAGATGCGTAGAACTGACCGGAAGCAGTCTGCGCAGTGCTAAACCGATTGGTGAAAGCCGGAGACGTGGTAGAGTGCCCTGTGGCCTGGATGATTTGTGCTACTCTCTGGTTCTGCAGTGAAGGCGAAGCAGTGACAGGTCGGATCTGTTGTTGTTGTTGCTGCTGATGCTGATGCTGTTGCTGAAGTTGGCGGTTGCGAGAAGCACTTCCGATGGCCGAAGGTTGAGAGACAGAGCGGTTGTTAGGTGGATGCGAACGCTTCGGCGTATCGAACAAGACGAAGTCCTGCTGATGCGGGGGAAGATTCAGATGTTGCTGTAGCTGTTGTTGATGCGCGGATGGTGCCGGCAGGCTCGGTGAACTGGAGGGAAGCCATGTTGACTGATGGGAATCCGTGATGAAGACTGGGAAGTCTAAGCCGGGAATGGTGGCGGTGTTGGAGGAACTTGAGCCGAAGCTTTGTGAAGCCGTGGTGAAGTTCAGATCGACCTTTTCAGGAAGAGCTGAAGAAAATGGTTGAGTGGGGATGTTGCTAAATGCTTGGGTTGGGAGTATTGGTGAAATTTTGACGACTGGGTGCGAAAACGCAGAGCTGGGAGGGAGTTGTTTACAACATCTTGAGAGATGTCTTGCATGCGATGTCTTATATTGTGGATGGGAAGTTGGGGATGGGGAGAAGAAAAAATTCGAAGCAGGAAAGAAAAATTGACCGTCTGGTTGGGACTCTGCCTGTTTTGTATTTTTCAGGCAGCAACAGGCCAAACATCTGGCGGGGCGGGGCCTGGAAGGGCGTGTGCCCCAGCTGGTCGGCATACTGGACGCAACGGACACAGGTAATGAAACAATGGTCACCAGATGTTGCTGCACTACCAGGCTCCCTTCGTTGTGGCCTTGTGGCCTGCTGAAGCGCCTGAAATGCCTGATAAGCGATTAGCCAGCCAGAGGTACTGGTACCTTCGTGTGCATCTGGGTGCAACGGACAGGTGTGACTCACACTTTGTCACGCTAGTCCTAAATAGGCTTCGCCGACCCAATCCAAAAGATGGGGCTTCAGCGAGATGCCAGAGAGATTGCTTGGGCTCCGCCCCTGAGAGCCCAGCCGTGCTCAGGGTCGCGGCCAATGAAACTCCCATGGTCCGCTAGCGCGGGCTATGGAGCTTGGTGGTCTAGAGGCCGTTATGATTGGCTATCATCGGTCAGCCTGAAGGGGAAGTCGGGGGGAAGGGACGAAATCCACCACCCTGGGACGTAATATGCGGCCATCAGCACAACACAGCATTTCGGGACGTTAGGACAGCGCGGCAAGTTTCCGTGATATGCCGACGTGATCACTTGAAGCCTAAATGCCCGTGAAGCCTGGGATTCGGCGGCTTCTGGGACCTCTGGGTCTTGTACATAATAGGTAACTTGACGATGTTGGCCGTCTTCGAAATAAAGGAGGTCATATTGTCCGTCAACTGGTATTGGCCCTGCGTCCCCAACGGAAAGCGGTTGTTTCTGAAGGCTGTATTCATTGTTTCTCATTGTAAGAGAACATCATCGCCGAAGTTACTAGCTCCTGCATGTCCCAATTCTCAGAGCGGCTGTGCTAGTCTTCAGATGTCCCAGTCCTCGTGTTAATGTCCCGTCTCTAGGATCTCTGGCCTCGCCGCAACTACCTTTCTCAAAGTATAGTATCCCTTACTGTGGAATATTTCGAGACACGAGTGACGAAGGTTACAAAAATTGCATCTGCCATGGAAGCGCCGTGCCTAACAGGCAGGCACCACCACACTCCTCCCTCAGCCCTACTAGCACCATACTGCTACACTCCATCAATCCTTCTAACACGAGTGTACTGCAATCTGGCCTTTGGCCTACTCCAGTGCGTGTTCCTCCCACCAAATCGATCGGATGACAGATGAACAGAGCCCTCAACAAGTCCAATGGACATGTCTTGACTGTCAGTGACGGACTTCTATTGATTGACAATCACTGAGCAGCCTGCGGAGGAAGTCAGGAACCCGGATGGAGAACGCAACCATTCTGTACGACGTATTCTATACTCCACAAAGGACACAACACCTCCGTCGCGACGGCAAGCCGCCGCAACGCTGCCGCGCATTCCACTTCCTTGAGCCCTCAATGAGAAGGGGAAGGAGTTACGCGTCCGTCGAATCAGATCGATCAATTGGGATGCATGAGGTTTGCCCGCCAACTTTTAGCGTCTCTTGGGGTATATATCGACGAGATGAAGCAGTTAGAATGTCTGAAAAGCCCAAGCGCACTTGATCAATGAGTCACAGCCTCACCTGCATATGCACCCTGCCAGAAAGTGGGAAAGTACGGATTACGGATTTCACTGCGTTTGTGGAGCCGAGGAGCCGTGCTCCGCCTTAGCTTGTCTGTCTACGAGTCCTACGCAGGACAATGGCCTTGTCAGGTGCAAAGCCCGCTTTTAGATTGGAAAAGAACCAGATTGGTCGAAAATCCAATTCCCGAGAGAAAGCCTGCGTACTGTCCGTATGGCCCTCACCAGTTGTCGTTCAGCGATAACTACTAGTTCTCTCTTCGTCCACTGGGGCCATACGACGTTACGACTGACAAGGGACGATTCAGGACAAACGTCCTCCCGTGCGTCGCCCTGCTTACGAAAGTCCTTCGTCACGAACGGGCCAAGCGACCGCACCTATCCAATCAGCCATCCAGCCGCGGGAGGTCATTCGCGGGCCAAGGCCAAGGTGTTGCTTGCCCCTGGCCAGCGTTCCCCGCACCGCACGCTCTAAACGGGCGAGACCAGGTCTTCCTGTAGAACATCACCAGCCCTTGTCCATAGGACACGTTGCAGGACACGGAGACCTGCGTCAGTCCGTAAGTCCTTCCGTTTCGTTTGGTTTCGGGTCCCAGACTGGCTAGGCTGGCCGAATTTCGCAACTTTCGCAACTTTCGCAGCACACCAGCCAGCCTGGCTGCTGCATCCTAGGTCGGGCGTCGAGAAAAGGTTGAGAAACACCAAGGCAGTCCGGGCAACGGTGCCGTTGGGCCCGGCAAGGTCCGGGTGACCCCCACAGTCGCCGTTCCGGCCTTTTCTCTCGCCACCCCTGGCAAAGGGTGTCAGCAGGCCTTCTACGCCTCCATGCCCCGCCTTGAAACTCGGAATCGTTGTCCCTTCAGCTTATCCGCGTCGCCCCCTTCAGGGCCAGCAGGGCTGGATGCCCTCCGGCTTTACTTCGTTGCCTGTGATCTTGTGATGCCAACGTTGCTGAATATGGGATCCTTCCTATATCGATCCTCGGTCTTTCTAAGGACGTAATTTACGTTGCCTGCCTGGCAAGCCTGCAAGATCTCGGCCGCATTTCCTTGACGATGCCCATGTGTGTGCTGCTCTGCATGAGTTTCTGCATGGGTGGAAAATAGGACTAGTTGATTACCCAAAATTGACTTCACCATCCTGTTCTCGATGCGATCCGTGCTGACTCATCCTTGTACTTGGCCGCTGGTGGATCAGCAGGTCCGTCTCGTCATCTCACTTCTCTCTTCACAGCCCTGACAATACCAGACAAAAAAAAGCAAGGAAAAAGGAAAAGGAAAAAGAAAAAACAAGCAGAGCCTACTTGACTCGAAGGCTCAACTAGGCGAGATGGCCCCTTCTGCTACCCCGAAGCCACGGAAAGTCCAGCCGGGCCAAGTCCCTCGAGCCGCTGATGGTAGACGAATCAGAGGCTTTGGAAGATGAGAGCGGAAACTCCTTAACTACACGACTCCGTCAAGGCAAATGAAAAGCTAACTATCGTACAGATTGGTGAGTGCCTGCAGAGTTTTGACCTGCATGCACTACACACGCGACAATTGCACCTGAGGGACTCGTACCTTAGTGCAACAGCTAGGGACAAAGTGAACGGGTTAACGCTAAACTGCCCTATTTGGGACGGTACAGATGGGTGCCAGATGTGATCGGATGCATCGCTGCTGAAGGATCGACACGGGAACTGTCTGCAGACCCACTACCGCCGTCGCCGAACAGATATGCACGGCTGGACTTGGTGGCGCTGGATGCGGCGCTGTTTGGTCAAGTCGGCGTGGCTAACTGCGGCGGGTTGTTGAAAAGAAAATTGTAAGAGGAGTCCTCGTGCTTGTGAAGGTTTGCGAAGATAGAGCCGGCCTTGGGGGCCACCGGTGACGCCTCCGATTCCGTCTGCGCATGAGCAGCCCTGAGGGGTGTTTTGTCCATCACAGGCATGTTCTTGGTCTTGGATGCCGGCGTGGGGGTCCCAGGGGAGGGTGATACGCCTCCTGACAAATGGTTGGTGGAGCGGTTAGTGCTGCCCCCTGGCGAGGAACCGAGAGGGACAGGAAGACCATTCGTGTGACTTACTAGAAGCCGAGCGCGTTCCTGTGGAGAGCCCCTGGAAGCTGGCCGGAAGCACTAAGGGAGGGGGGGGGAAATCGTCAGCATCGCTAGCGGGAAATATCTGTCACACAGAGACCGCTGCTCTGCGACGCATTCTCCTTCAAAAAGTGGAAACACCAACCTGTCGGCTCTCTCGGCGTGTGCTGTCGGCACTTGCGCAGGCCCTGTTGCAGGATGTCGACCTCCCTCCGGAGCGTCTCCCTCTCGGCCTGCACCGCGTCTGACTCCTGGGCAAGCTCCCGGAGGCGCTCATCGTCCATGCCGTCCACCATCCTTGGCGTCAGGATCGCGGGGATTCCGCAGACAAGGCAGTTCTCGACAGCAAGGTTGATCACGTTGTCGGTGAAGGTTCGCAGGGACATCTGATGAGTGATAGAATCTTCTGGTTAGAATCGATGCGGTGCGGTACGACCATACAAGAGAGGGAGGGGAGGGGACTGGGTTTCACCTCATAATGCGTCACCATCATGTCGATGACCTGGTTGGTCCCGAACTCGCCCCTGTCACCGAAGCCCTCGGCAGCCTCGATCATCCGTTTGATGTCCTTATCGCTGCGCCCCGGCCGCTTCTTCCCACCCCCTTCCGGAGTGGGCTCTTCCTGGTCCAGCAACTCGAAGAGCCGACTGGCCAGCCGCGAGACCGTCCGCTTGGACAGCCCGTGGCGGAACTCCGAGTCGAGCGGCAGCCCGAATCCAACCGTGTAGGGCCGCAGCAGCTCGTCCAGCTTGGCCGTGAGCGCGTCCGTCTGCCTCTCGAAGAAGGGGTCCACGACGTCGTGGAGGATGGCCGTGCACGTCTTGGCGTCGGACTCGCCGACGATGTGCCCAAAGAGCTGGTCCACAAAGTCCTTGGCGACCTTGGCGACTAGGCGCAGGTGGTGGTCGCCGATGCCCCGCCACGGCTCCGCCTGCATCATGAAGAGCTGCACTGCGAGGTCGGCGTTCGGCGTTCCGGGGAACTCCCTGCCCTGGTTGGCGGACGCCAGGAGCTCCAGATCATTGTTGAGGGCCGACGCCGAAATGGGTTCCGGGTCGGGGAACGCGTACAGCTCGAGGAACGGCCGCAGGAACTCCGGGACGGTGTCGGGCGCGCCGCGGTCAGCGTGGCCATCCGGAGAGATGACAAGAGAGATCCCTCCGTCGTCATCCCGCAGGATCTCTTGCTTTGCCCCCTTCGCCGCCAGAGTCACCCCAAAGGCGCGGTTCAGGTTCCGGAGCCTCGCCCTGAGCTTCCGCGTCTCGTCGTAGAGGCCCCCGAAGAAGCCGTCGGTGTACCTCCCGTCGACGGCGTCGCGGGCCAGCCGCTGGAAGTCCTCGGCGATGCCGAGGAGGTACGACCTGAGGTCCTCGCGGCTCGTCCGCGGCCTGCCCAGCTGCTCGAGCTTGACCCGCCTCGGCCGGAGGCTCTCCTCGATCTCGGTCACGAGACGGGGCAGGCTCTGCTGTATGTGCGCCAGCAGCACCCTGCTGAGCTTCTGGCGCAGGTGCTCGGCGCCGCGGTGGTCGCGGGCGATGGATGCCCAGGCGCTCGTTTTGAAGAATCTCTCCTCGTTGGCGTCCCGCTGGTCGGTCTCGATGCCCTCCTCGCCCGGCGACCGGTTGCGCAGGACGTGCCAGCCGAGGGCGAGGCGGTTCGCCTTCTCCTGGCCGCTGACAAGCTGGATGCAGTCCTGCTCGTCCGACGACCCAGCGACGGCCAGGTCTGGCTTGGTGACTACGCCTAGCGTGCGCTCTCTGGTCGGGTCGTGCCGCTTGGTCTCCTCGAGCACCTTCTGGTTTGCGAGCTGGTTGCTGGCCGAGACGACGGCCAGGATGATGCTGTTCTTCTGCCTCATGTAACCCTCGACCAGCTGGTCTACGATCTCCTTCCCCCGTCGCGTCTGGCGCGCCGTCTCGGAATGGAAGAAGCCGGGCAGGTCGACGAGAGTCAGGGGGTAGACGTCCGGGCTGGTGATCTCGACCCGAAGGACGTCCTTGGAGAAGTCCCTGGAGAAGTCCTTGGCGTCGCCGCTGCGGAGCCCCATCCTCTCCTCGGCCTCCTTGATCACCTCGGGCAGGGCATCCTTGTCGAAGCCGGTCCTCCGCCACGGCTGCTGCTCCCGATGTTGCTGATGGATCCCATCGTCGGCGAACCTGATGCTGACGTCGATCTTGGTCCAGCTCGCTCTCCGGAGCACCAGCTCCGTGGCAAAACGCGTGCACAGGCCCACCTTCGCGGGGAATCGCACGTGTGAGATGGCCTCGAGCACGGAGCTCTTCCCCGACGACTGGTCGCCAACCACGATGATCTGGGGGAGGTCGATGATGTCGCCGACCTGCATCAGACGCAGACTGTCGACCGTGTCAAGCAACGCTCGAGCCTCGGCATTGTTGAGCTGATCCAGGGTAGCCGAGTCCAGCCCGACGCCCGAGCTTTCCGTAGTGGTCCCCATAGTCCCGAGGTGAGACCTTGGGTGGTGCGTGGGGGTGGCGTGGGGGGTTGGCGGTGGTGTTGAACAAGGAGGAACGGCTTGAAGAGTAACCAGATTTTTGTTCGCAACGCTCGTTGGAAACCATAGATTGTTAATGATGGATGCTCCAAGCGGTAAGATCCCAGATTGTGAGGACATCTTGCAAATTTGTAAGGATGGAAAGAAAAAGAGGGAGAGGAAAGAGGAAGGGGAAATGAGAGATGTCTGGTTGGGCTGGTTTTATGTCTGATATTCTGCACCAGAAGTTCGTTGGTGTTTCACCTGGTGCAAAAACGCATCTATAATTGAACACATGCATGCGGGTCTGATTGATCCTTTGAAAGAAATACGGATTAGATGTGAGAAGCCTGTTCCAATCGATGTAAGCCTGCCTTAATTTTCGTACCTCGTCGAGTACTGTTTCTTGGTTTACGAGGCACGCATGTGGTCCGTACGGTAGGCCGGTCGGGTCTGTTGGAGGTCAACCCAGGCCTCCTTGTGTCAACTCCAGCGCTTATTCCCAGTACCCCTGGAGGATGCCCGGCTCCGGTCCTCCAAGGACAAAATGAGGCCGAGCGACGTGCATTCTTTTTCTCTCAAACACAGGAAGAAAACTGGGCGGCAACTGATGTCCCATCAGCTGGCTCTGTAGGCACCGATTACTGGCAAAGCGCGATCTGGTGGGTGTAATGTATCGGGCTGCGACGACCAGTCCATTCCTGCAGGGGAAGGGAGTCAAGATCAGGGGCTTGTATCCTGAGGTGAGTGCAGCAAGGTCGATAAGGTCTCCTGAAATAACCGGCGGCTGAGGCCTGATATGTGATTGGTCTCTCACGATGTATGAGATGTAGGGGCTGTCCAGCTGTTCTATTGATCTAAACAAAGAGCGGATTGATCTAGGCCGTGGGTCTGGTCCCAGGACTCAGACCGACTGGTTAACTGTGGTGAGTTTAAGGGTGTCATGTGTTATCGTCATAACAAGAGTCTCTTCCCCTCACCGTCCGGAGTCAGAGAGTGCTTGGGGAAGCAGGAGAAAGTGGGACCGAAAAGCACCATGAAGCTGGAGGAGAATGCAAATGCCTAAAGGACAACGCTGGAAATGAAGATGAGCAAGGAGAGAATCCTCAAGCTACGAAGGTGAGCATACCTCACATCTAAATAGCATCCGTAGTGGCCCGAATCTGAAGGGAGGCTCCGTGAAATTAGGAGAGTGCCTCGCCTCCGCCGACAGACGTGGACGATCAAGGACTTCTAGGTCAAGATCGGATCAAAAATGCTCAATCTCGCCATCTTTGATAGCCAGCAAGCCGGGTCCTGGAACGGGACGAGAAGGTTCAAGAAGTCGGAGGGCTTTGGGAGCGTTGAGAATTCGAAGAAATCCTACTAGGTAAATAGGTAGGTATAGAGAGAAAGCGAATAATTAGCACTCCATCACCATCTGGTTTTTTTGTTTACAGAGTGACATGTGCTTATCACGTAATGCAATCATTGAACGTCAGATGCTATCATTGGGTTACAAAGTGCTTACATGACCCGTATCATTGCGCAGCACATACCTCAACTCTCGACGAGCATTGCTATTGTCGTCGGAGCGTCAGATTCACTACTCTTGATAGTTTCCTTCGTGAGGCAATATGACGGAACAACGTGTAATGACCTAGCAGGTACCTACCTTAGGCAGGTGTTGGTACGTAAAGGAAAGGCAGGTAGGTCGATCCAATGGGGTATATCAAGCAGTCCAGTCCTCCTTGTCGCCCATCGTCACATCCCAAATTGCCAGAGCTTGACACGACAGGATTCTATGCTGCGTTGTGTTGCATCATTCCAGTATGGCATGGCGTATCTTTTCTTGGTTGACTGCGGTGCCTGCGTGGGAATTGCTATTTCAGACAGCCGCAGTCGTAGCTGTCAGTCCTTTCCCACCGACTACTCAGGTCTGCCCCAAATTGTGTGGCGACCAGACGAATGGACGTACTACACTTCGATTGAGGATTTTAAGGATTGAGGCGACCCGATTCTCGTCAAGTTCCCAACCTACGTCCCCTTCAGCAACAGCATCAGGATCAGGGCCTGCGTGGCTCCCAGTCCTGGGGCAATATCCAACGGCAGCATTCCCGCTCTCGGCGTTGAGAACAACGCCCAGGCCGCTCTGAAGAACCCACCCCACGCTGCTCATGCCTCGCTGGTATTTACTACGGCTCCGGTATGCTCCTGGATAGAGGGTGGCCAGGGGGCGTCCGAGAATGGGGGAAAGCCCTCTGGATCCGCTCTTGGCCGTTCAAGACCATCTCCTCAAGGACCTCGCCGTCGATCCACGCGGTGATTTCTCATGGGCACAGCTCGCGATCCGGGCGTGGCCGAACGCCGAGTGTATCGGCGAGAAGGAAGCTTCCCTAGTTGAGGATTGGGATAACGTCCAGCTCGCCGAGAATGTTCGTACTCTAAGCCCAGACGAGATGTCATCCCTGGACGCCGAGGCGGCGCGACAAGGTCACTGCCGGGTGATCCAGGTCGTTTCAGGCGACGGCTGTGACACGCTTGCGGACCGCTGCGGAATCTCGGGCGACAAGTTCATGAAGCGCTGACGAATGACGATAGAATATAATTATGCTGCTGAAGGCCAATGGGACCACGACAACCCTGGTCACAGTCAGGCTGCAAGAGCGGCAACTGCCTCCGCTCACACATCAACATGACCGAGACGACCAACATGCTCTCAATGATCACCAAGGCAGGGGTGCGGCGGAAGATCATCGTCGGGGTCGCCAGCTATGGCCGTTCGTTCCAGACGACGGACTCGGACTGCCACGGTCCCATGTGCCACTACACAGGTCCCAAGTCGGGGGCAAAGGAGGGCCGCTGTACGGATGCGGCGGGATACACTGCCAACGCCGAGATAAACGAGATCATCCAAAAGTCTCACAAGGGTGGCAAGAACGGCAAGGATGGCAAGAACGGCAAGGATGGCAAGAACGGCAAGGATGGCAAGAACGGCAAGGATGGCAAGGATGTCGAGCAGTGGAGGACGGATTAAAGCGACACAGACTACGTGCAGTATGACGGCGACCAGTGGGTGGCGTACATGTCTCCCGACACCAAGGAGGGGCGCATTGCCCGGTACAAGCGGCTCAACTTTGGCGGCGTCGTCGACTTCGATCCACCGAACCCGGATACCTTCCCACAGTACGATGGGGACCCTAGGTCGTGCGGGCCCGTCGTGCACACGCTCGAGAGAATCCCACACGACCAGGCCATGATATGCCGCATCTTGAACATCCTCGTCGTCCTCCGCGACGCGCTGTCGGACTCGCTCGCGCAGTACCGCGACCTGCTCGATGGCGACTACGACCACTACTTCTGGGTGTACGCCTCGGCCAGCGCGGACGCGGCAGACGAAAGCTCGGGCAGTTCGTCATGGACCGCGGGGACGAGTTTTTCCGCTGCGACGTGGTGGAACAGGTGCCTTGCTGCACGGGCTGCGACGAGCTGCACGCGGACTGGGAGTGCCGGTACTGCGTCGAGGACAACTCGGACAAGGGCGAGCCGCAGCCGTGGGTGTGCAACGTCGAGAGCCCCTGGGGCCCCGAGAAGGTCATCTACCGCAACACCACGGAGCCGTGCCCGCCCGACACGTCGTGGTGCGGGCTGTACGGCGACCACGCCCAGACGGTGTCCTACCACCTCGAGAAGGAGGACGAGTTCTACGCCGCAGTCCTGGACAAGCTGGGCCTCGAGAAGAGATTCATCCAGTTCCGCCCGGAGTAATTCGGCCCTATCGACCCGTCCGAGTCTATGCCCTGCCTGGTTCATCCGCTGGCTAAGGCCTGCCGATAGGAGGGCTACTACTTTGGCTACCCGACCGTCAACGGCTCGTACGGGCCCGAGGACATCTACAACCCCCAAGGAGCTCATCGCCTCGCGGCTGCCGCGCTGGCTCGAGGGGCGCGACGACCTGACGCGCATCATCGACGACATCCGGGCCGCGTCTTACCGCGGGCCGGACCCCAAGGACGTGGCCATGGCGGTGCTGTTCCCGGCGGCCATGTTCAACCAGTCGGTCGACGCGATGAGGCGGATCCTGAGCCTGGGCTCGGAGATCGAGGACCGGGAGCGCTTCGAGCTCATCATCGCGTGGATCAGCATGATCTGCACCATCATGCCCTTCATGGGGGTCGAGCTGCAGGGACTGGGCGGCGTGCTCAAGACGCTGGGCAAGCTCGTCTCGCGCGTCGGCGACACGGGCACCTACCTGCTGACGCTCTACTCGGCCGCCGACGACCCGGACGGCGCCTTCTACGCCATCGCTAACACGATCATCTATGCCGGCTTCGTCCAGGTCGCCGAGGTGCAGAGGGCGGCGTCGCTGGCCAGGGGGGTTCCGGAGCACACCTTCGCCGATGTTGGTGGCGCGCTGTCGGCCAACCGGGCGTACGTGGAGACGCTGATCTACGCGTAAACGGCCCCTGACGTTTTCGGATTTGTCTTGTTGAGCAACCGGGGCCGCCAGTGTCACCTCTTACGATTTAAGTGAAAATTGAGATATGCGAAATTGCGAATCATAGTACAAGAAACCTACGAAAATACGTCCACGCTATCTTATCTAGCCTTTTACTGCCTTGTATCCTTGTGTTATCCAAGCACGCCGTACAGACCCAAACTACGGACATAGAAAGGCACTGCCCAATCCACGATTTAATAATTCCCGAAAGAGACTGCTGAGTTCCCTAGTAAATATCACTAAACCAAATGGATATCCAAACGCTCGAGGAAACAAATGTGTGAAAATGCACAGAGACAGATAGATATCTAGCTAGCCCAACCTTGGGCCTTAACTTGGTTGGAACAGAGGCTGGTCGTGTCAACGAAGTAGGGGTTAAGGAAAGAAAATTGGAACATAAACTGGTCCCTCCAGAAACAAAGACTCCTGCCAATTATGTGGGTAACAAAACCGAGGCAGTGCCTGCTAGCAATAATCTGAGATCCAAAATCTTTTACGGAAGGGTTGGTCGATGGGAGAGATGGTTGACGTTGAGGTGAATAGGATTATGAAACGATGTGATAAAATTTGCCCTCCCCCTCATAAGGGATAAGGGGGACTGAATGGTGGGAAAGCAAAAGGGAAGCAGAGATTGTCTCAGAAAATGTCGGGTATATTGGGCCTAGATGGCACTTGCACCTCTTGCAACGGTGCATGCTGTTTGGCCAGATCCGGGCCTGTGCTCGGCGACTGCGGCATCGAGGGTGGTTCCCCTGGTGTGGGTTGGGGCCGTCCCTCCTGCTGCTCTTGCCACTGCTGTTGTTGCTGTTGCTGCTGCTGCTTCTGCGGGTCGCCGCTGCCGCCGCCGCCGACACCACCACCACCACGACCGGGCCTCGAACCCGGCTGGCGGTGGGCCAGGATGTCGTTCTTCCTCGCCACGGCGGGCCAGTTGCGGTTCCCATCGATGGCGGCCTGCCTCGCCTCAACGAGCCACTGGGCCCACTCGGTCGTGGCCGGGGCGACGCCGCCGCGCTCGACCCAGCTCGTCTGCTTGGTCTCGCGTATGGCGTACCAGAGAGTCCTGCTGAAGCTGGCGACGCCCTCGCGCGGGTCGTAGTCCGGGTCGTCCTCCTTGAGCGAGTCGTGGGCGCCCCTCGCGTCCTCCGGGGTCACGTCTACGTGCTCGTAGCGGGACAGGTCCCAGAAGAGGCGGCGGGGCAGCATGCCCATGGCCCAGTAGAGCGCGTTGAGAGAGATGTACGACGAGCCGATGAAGAGCTGCATGTACCACGAGCAGTTGCCAAGCAGCACCGTGCTCAGCATCAGCATCATGGTGCCCAACCCCATCATGGGCCGGTACCAGCGCTCCGACACGTGGTACTCGCACTCCTCCGTGCCCGCGTGGTACAGCTCCCTGGCCACCTCCTCGGTGCAGCGGACGAGGACGAAGGCGCCCTCGCGGGTGCGGATCATCACGTCCCCGCGGGGAACCTCGTTGGTGTGCGACCGCTTCATCAGGATCGGCTTCCACCACGACGCGTAGCCGACCAGCGCCGACTGCGCGCTGATGATAGCCACGGCGATGATGGCCGGCCCGTCCCGCCACCACCACGCGCACACCAGCATCGCCACCGTCAGCAGCATGCTCAGCACTGAGAGGATGTGCACAGGGCTGTACAGCGCCGCCGGCACGGCGGGCCGCTTGTGCGTCGTCGCCAGCGTCGGATTGGACACGAAGTCCGTCATGCGCTCCTTGGTCGTCGACCGCCGCCGCAGCTGCTGCCCGGCCTGGGGGGGCGGCGGCGCTGCTGGCTGACCCCCCTGCTCCGGGTCGGCGTCCGAGGGGCGGTCCAGGCGCCATGTGACGGTACGCCCGGACGTGACGTTGGCGCCCGCGCCGTCGGGACGGGGCGCGTTGCCCTCGTCTCCGCCCTTCCCCCCCGGGCCGCCGCCCTTCACCTCGTCCATCTCGAGCGGCGGGGGCCCCGGTATCCTCATCCCGTTCGACCTGCTCGTGTCGGAGCGGCGGAAGAGAAACCGCCTCGCGAAGCCGGAGGACGACCCCGCGGCGCCGGCGCCGGCGGCCTGGGTGGCCCTGCTGGCCACGATGTCGCCGGCCTCGTCGGTGTTCTTGTGCTTGATCTCGAGCACCTGGAAAGAGAAGGGCTTGAGCTTATCGAGCGGGTGTATGATGTTAGCGAAGAAGCCGACCGTGTCGAGCACGACGCCGCTGTAGACGCCCGTCATCTTGGCGTGCGTCTGGGGCATGCGCAGCGGGCGCGACGGCTTGAGGAGGGCCTGCGGGGCCGGGAGGACGCGCGGGAGGAGGCAGAAGGCCGAGGCGGTTATCGTCTGCGCGTGCTCCGACATGGAGGACTCGCCGATCACGGCGAGTAGCGTGATCACGTCGAGGCGCCACTCCGACCTGTCGATGCGCTCGTCTGGCCGTGAGGGGAACCAGGCCAGGCTGCCCCGCGATGTCTCTTCTTCGGCCATGGCTGATAATGAAGACGGGGAGGAGGCGCCGGCGGCGAATATCCTATTACTGGTGCTATGTGAGCAAAACCGTGTCAGGTTTGATCCTGACGGTTTTTCTTCACCTCAGCTGGGTACGGGTGGTCGTCCCAGAATCAGAAGCTGCCGGTGGTTCAGCTCTGCCGGTTGCTGGGGTTCCCAGCCTTGCCAGAATAGCTGAACCTAGTGAAGCTGCGTGAGACTAGATGTCATAGTCTAACAACTGAGGAACGGGTGTAACAATTGAGTAGATATTTAAGAGGCGAGGAATGAGCGATCTCCGTCCTTGCGGGACGTCGTTAAATCTGCTACAACAAAAAAAAAGAAACAAGGAGGAAAGGAGTAAAAGACGATCGATAAATTGCCGTTGGGTCGCCAGCCCATCATGGTGCGGCTGGGGCAAGCACTGTAACCGCACTGGCAACTCTCGGGAGTCCCCCATTAGGTTAGGTTTGGGAGAGGTGACATCAGTTCCAGGGCTGAACAAATCGCGAAACCTATGGGGATGATCAAATGAGCTGAGGGACGGATGCAGGCGGCTCGTGTGGCCGCTACTGGCGGTCTTGGCGACCTGCGACAGGGGCTCAACGGCCAAATTCCCTGGCACCATGTGGCAGGCTTGCAGTAGAGGCAACCACCTACATAGATAGCTAGGGTAAATAAGCACCCAGAGGTAAAGTCCCGCGCTAGACAGGGTCAGTCTACAGGGGTCTGAAAACCCAATGAAAACGCACAGAAATCTGGGTCAGAGTGAGATACCTCGGACGTCCCCTGTCCTCTCCGGAAGCGTTGTTTGTGCCAAAAGCTGTCGCCTGCGAAAGACTTTGTATTGAAGCTATCAC
Source organism: Pseudohalonectria lignicola (assembly GCA_003049395.1). NCBI lineage: Eukaryota > Fungi > Ascomycota > Sordariomycetes > Magnaporthales > Ophioceraceae > Pseudohalonectria > Pseudohalonectria lignicola. Next base: position 37,326 of record PYSP01000315.1, read on the forward strand.
CACTTTGTGTGCAAGCCGTTGGCGGCGATAACGTCGAGCATCCTCTGATGCATGGTAGACAGCAATTCATCGAGATACTTTTCCGGTACTGCTATCCAGGCCTCTAAAACGCGTTCCCGAAGTACCGCATATAGAGGAGAATCGTCTTGATCACCGTAGTGCTCGTCAAGATAATCCTTCATTTTATTCCACACGGTTTTAATAGGGTTAAGATCCGGGCTGTAAGGCGGCTAACGGATTAGGTTAATGCCCTTTAAACGGAGATCGACGGTAGTCCCTTATGCGGCATGCCCTAAGGCGTTATCCTATATGAAAAGAAGCTCCTCTCCAGTTTGGAGGAAGTGCCAGTGGATAAAAGCGTCAATTACAGGTACGAGACGCTCTCTATAAGTCTCCTCATTAATATAACCCTAATCCTTTTCCCAGAATACTCCGGGCCCTCGGCCGGTACGCCCTGAAAAAGACCCTTAAAACATCCACCCTTTTTTTCTCTGTATCCGGTTAATGATGCAGGTAGGGTCGAGGATCTCGTCGGCGCGCCTTGTTACTCGTGTTTTTCTATGCCTGCCGCCGGTCACCCACGTCTCGTCAGACCAAAGGACGGAAGCCCAGTCATCTGGAGACCAATTAATGTGTTCGTAAGCGAAGGCGAGACGGAGGCGACGATTTTTTTCTGAAATCGGTGGTTTCCGGATTGCAGCGTACCTCCGGTAGCCGTGCCGGTAGAGGGTGGATCGAATCGCGAACTCGCCGTATTTTCCGTCGAAAAGGATGCACGAAAGCTGGAGGAAGGTGTAGCGACGGCCTTTCTTACTAGCAGAGATAAATTCGATTAATTCTGCTACCTCAGCGGGCGAAAGGCGAGGCGGCCGGCCGGATCGTTGTTTAAGGGTCTGCGAGGCGATCGCGGTGCGCACTTGGTTGCGGGTAAACCCTGTCTTTATTACTATCTCTCGCTGGGAAAAGCCGCTGTCAAAATGAAGGGTACGAACACGGATCCTGTCGTGTTCAGTAAGGTGTTTCCTAGCCATGGCTGACAGCTAAAATGACGGCGACGTTGTTATGCAGAGACCGGTTGTAAAGGGAGTTGCCCGACGTTATTATAGCCAAAAATGCGATAAAAATTAAAATGTCGCGATCGCATCATTTTTTTTTTGATCACGTGTTTGTTGTGCATTCCGTTGTGCATTTGAACGGAAGTATCTTTCTGGACAGGGGATGGAAATCTGGCCGTATTTGGCCTAGTTCTTACATGGGTCAGCCTGTCCAGTACCTGACAGTGGGTGGTTATTTAAGTACGACACCTCAGTAGACAGGCGGAAGTGGCAACGTGCGACGGCGGAGCTATTCACTAGGGCACGGAGCACAACACTCGATCTGTCATCCAACCGTACCTCATCACAGGAATTAGCCGATCATTGAGGTTATCCTACAAGAACCTCGCAGAGGTAATCAATTGAGCAGTCGTGCTATCTCATCCCTTCCGACAGCTGGTTTCACGGGCCTCAGAAGTAAGAAACCATTCATCAGCTAGGAGAGGGCTACAACGTAGGTTCCTGGGGATGTGGACAAAGTCCCGAGCTGCTCATTTAATATTAGAAGGGTATTGGTGACAGCGGCTTTAGGGGTTTTCTCGGCAAGCTAGCTTTAGGCAGGCGAGTGATGGGCAGTGCAACATTCACGTGCCTCTCGACGCCTACTTAGGAAGGACCATGGGATCCCAGCCTATCACCCGCCTCAAAACCACAATGTGCGAGATGGCTCTTTCTGAATATTCCATTCCAATCGGTCCCATCGTTTCAATTGTTTCACTGATGACGAGCCGTTCCACCGTTACAAATCACAGCAGTGCTTGCACAGCCCTATATGGAAACACTCAACAACAAGACAGCTGTACGAATTTTGACCAGCATCCAGTCGTTCTCGACGCTGCCCGACTGCCGACAGCCTTGCGGACAGGAAGGACGAATACCCAAAGCACCGTAAATTCGACCAGAGAATCCCCCGAAGTCCTGCCTTCGACGCCTCCCCATCGTACACGCCTCGAACTTGCAGGGGAAAGCAAAACATATGAATGGGTGTTTCTATCCCCTCTAGGTGTGATCTATCCCGACTCTATGGAATCGGGTCTCCGCCGTGAATGCCCCTCAGTAGCATCCAGAAGGATAGACAAAAATAACCATAAAAAAAAATCAACGTTCCTCCCCTAATTATCCTTGAGCGTCGTAAGAGGAGATCCTTGCTATCGTAGTTCAGGTATCACAAAATGTGGAAATCAACGCGTAGCAGAGGCGGCCGCGGCCGAAAGCAGATATTTGTGAGCAAAAAACCCACAAAAAAAAGACAAAGGGAAAGCGATCAACAGGAAGGATGCAGATGCAAGGCGTCATCCCTCTTTCATGAAGTCGACTGGACTGGTCTCTGCTCCATCTCGAGGAGGCTTTCCTTGTTCCTGATCATCCAATCTAGGAATTCCTCCCAAAGCTTCTCCCACTCGGCGAGCACCAGCTTCATCTCATCGTCATTGAGGCAGGCGAACTCTAGGCTCCACAGAATCAACTGCTTCCAGCCGAAGAGAGACATGTCCGCCTTCCCTGTCATGACCTGGTAGAAGTCATGCGAAAGGGTTGACCTAAGACGAGGGGAGGTTTGTGGAGACCGTTTGTCAGTTCATATGTCCTGGGGCGAGATGCCGTAAGTGAGGTTGAGGGGGCCTAATCAGGGCATAACATACTTGAAAAGGGTGCCGTTGTCGCTGTTGATGGTGCAGGGCACGCCGTATGACAGCAGGCCGAACACCGAGTGCCCGCTCACTCTTGGGGTCAGGCCCAGGACCTCGTTGGAGATCGGGCACGTCTCGACGCAGATACCCTTGTCCTTCATCTCCTCCAGGATGTAAGGGTGCCTCGGGAGCGCGAAGCCGTGGCCGATGCGCTTCGACCTGAGGAGGAGGGCGTCGGAGAGGTTCCCGTCCGTGTCGCTGCCCATCTCCAGGGTCTCACCGCAGTGGAAGAGGAAAGGTATCTCCAGCCCTTCCTGCTTGCAGAGGTACTGGAACTCGAGAAACTCCCTGGTGAAGTCTTTTAGGGGGCGGCCCGCCGCCTCCTCGCCGACGAGATCGAAACCTGTTTGTGAAGTGGCCGAGGAATGTCAGCTCCGTCCTGCATGCCGAAGATATGAGGTGTGTGCAAGTAAGGGTCCTCACCGGCAATAAGGTCGGGCCAGTCCTTCTTGAACTGCCTGCACTCGTCCAGGCCCTGCTTCACCTGGGCTGGGCTGAAAGACCTTGGGGTGCAGTAGATGACCTTGATCCCCAAGAAAAAGCGGGCGCCCTTCTTGGCCGCTTGATCTTTCTGGAACTGCTTCAGCACTCTCTGGATGATGCCCATAATTTCCCGGTTATCGAGCTGTGTGGATCCGTCGTCGAGCCAGACCTGGTTCGTCTGCATGAAGTTTGGCCTGATCTCGGCGTACTGTATGCCGTCCCTGACGAAGTCCTGGAGGCATTCATAGGTGTACTTTTCGAAGGCTGTCTTGTAGTTGAAGAGGCCTTTCATCATGCGCGTCCGGCCGTTGAACTTGTCCCATGCGCTGTGTGCTGAGGTTAAAATCTCATCCTATATCTGGCAAGGGAGGGAGGGAGCATCTTGGACATACCCTTGGACAGTTTGGTGCACTCCGTGGGCCTCCTCGGCATTGAAAACAAGCTTCCACTGGAGATACTGGTCCACACGCTTAAACTCTACCATCGTGCTCCCCATGGTCTCGTCCGTCATATTTTCCATGATCGTGCCCGGAGTACTCTCCTGCCTCCTTGGCAGGATTCTCCTCAGGAGATCCTCGGGTATTCTCCTCGGGAACTCCGCCCTGAAAGCACTGTACTTCATCCATGATCCTTTCTTGTACTTGGGGTCGAAAATGTCCCAAACCTGGCCCATCCTCTGTCTCTCCTTCTCGGCCTCCTGCTCCACCTTCTCTGACCTGATCAGAAACTGGATCTCACATGACCTCAAGCTATTCTCGTCTATGAGCGGACCGGATTTGCTCATGATGAACATGCGGTCTTGGTGCTCAGCGAGCGAGAGGAGGTAGTAAGGTTTCAGACAGGCGTTGTAGTGGATGTGCAGGTGTGCGCCTTTCGGCATATGTCGGGCGATCTCCAGGACCTTCGTCTGCGCAATCAGATCCACGTTAGACAGGAAGTGGTCGCCCACGTGTCGTCCGTGCTTCTGCCCACCATAACCCTCGACCTCCCCGTGGGCGTCGTAGACAGCGGCGACGTCCCGTTGCTTTACTAGCTGGAGGATGTGATCGGCTTTCTTCTCCGTCTCTGAGGCATTGATGCGACACTTGTAGTCGAAAGCAAGGATCTCCTCGCACTTCCGAATGTCAGCCCGGGCTCGCTTGTAGTCGCCCAGACCGAAGTCGGTGGCGCTCCCCTGTGTTCCAGGAACGAATTCCGGGGGCGGGACCACGAATAGCCTTTGAGCATCGTCGGTCTCTCCGCCTTCTTCGCCCTCTTCGCCCATCTCATCCTTCTCACCGTTCCTGCGCTCATCAGGCTTGCGCGCCGGCACCACATAGCGCTCCCCGATAGCTTGATGAAGCGAAGCCAATGTGGTCCAGTTGGGGGGTTCCTTGGGGCGCCCCATGGGCTTAGATGAGTCCTCGTTGGTTGCCATGGCTCCAAACTTGCGCTTCAAATTACGATCAGCCAGAGCGGCTGAGTGTTGCTGATTGTAGAGATTGTGGTGGTGAGGATGAGTTTTATGATGGTCTCTCTTGACGAGCTTTGACTTTGCGCGTGTCATACGTTGGGATTCTGATGAATGAAGACCCTGTGTCATATCGGGCGGGTCGATCTCGTCCTTATCAATGCTGGTGCAGTGGTTCCCCATGTGGGCGGACAAAGAATTATGACTCTCGTGGCCGTGAAGATGGCTGGTTGTTTGCGGCTGAGTTGGTCGGCGGCCTGGTGAAAGGAATGGACATATCCTGGCCAGGACTGATCTCACGCGCGCGCGTGGTCCCTAACAAGAGAACTGCAACGGATAACAAAATAACGTTGGGGTGATGCGATATATAACCTCTGACCGTCAGAGTCAGGATGCGCGCGCGTGGGGTCGTTGGATCAGGCTGTGAGACGGTCAGTGACTGAGGGCTGTTGTGAGTTCGCGATGCGACAAAATGATGCGAGCCAATGTGTGGCTCGACCAAAAGGCAGCAGTTCCGCTGTGGTGGGTACCGAATACCTCTAGACCCGCAACCTACTCGTAGGGCTGTATTCAATTGCTGAGAGCTACACGAACAACCGCCCGACCATGCAGGACCTCAGCGCAGGAACGTCCCGTCTGGTATCATTGAATTGTGTTGACAGCACCAACAGCCACATAACCACCGGCCCAACCGCCTCGGCCCCGCGGTAACCTGAGTGCAATGAAGGAGGGGGCAGGTGGATACCAATGAAGGCCCTACATGTGGCTGTGCGCAAGCCCCTCTTTCACCTGGAAAAAATACTGGGAGCCCGTGATTGGGCAGCTCGACAGGCAGGGCAAAAGGCTGACTTGGAGGCGCACCCATCAATCGACATTCCATGGGACCTCCAGTCTCTCTTCAAGCTTCCCTCACCTTTCAGAGCTCACGGGATATGATGTTTCAACGGGCTGCCTCATTTGTGTCGTTACTATGAGCTCACGTCCATGATGCTATCGCGAGACACACACACCTCTCTCTTTTACTCCCTTTGCGAGAGCCACGAAACAGGCGTGTGATTATGTCATGCATTGGAGTCGCATCAGCAAGTGACTCGCGTGTCTCCGCGAATGTTACTTGCCTGAGAAGTATTGCCCTCAGATGACAGAGTGGGATGACGATGTCTGACAAGATTGATTTTCTACTGGCCCTGCGCACCATTCACTCGTGCTTATATTCGGGGATTTCTTAGGCTAATTCTCTTGTTCTGCTCTCCCACAGCTCGCTGGATTTGCTGACCATTCGGGCACGGTTGATGCTACCACAAGGCGAGATTGTGGTCTTCACCCATGACGAACGCCACAGATATTGTCACATTATGCTCTCAATGTTGTCAGTGCTGTCAATGAGGCTCATACAGGCTGGCAGTGGCCCCCGGCGGCTAACACCTCATCTTTCCCTTCTAAAACCCAGCATGGCCCATAGGGCAGGTGCTGCGGTACAGGCTGAATGGGAAACCCCCGAAGATTGAACTGGGGCTTGTACTGTACCAGACCGTCCCGTTGGAAAGGTTAACGGGCTACGATGACGCTAGAAAGGAGAAAAAAAAGGGGGGGTCCGAACCCTTGAGAAGAAAGATCAGGCAGCAAGCCAGACTTGCCAGACCAACTCTCGTGGCTCGTACTACTAGGGACTTTCGACTTCTGGGGAAGTTGACCTTTACGGAGCAAGCATAGGCAATATACCCACCAGACGGCTCCGCCCCCTGAAAACCCACTTCTATCTCCACAGACCACTGCATCCTTTGACTCCAGTCTCCTACGCACGCAGATCTGGAGATGTCACACTACGGGGGAATCCCCCACCGCCATATCGGGAATGTGATCTTGCTGGAACGACTCATTTGGTATGTTCCGTACTCCGGTGACATACCTAGAACGGTTCGAGCATCTACCTGGAGCTGTCCCAGCAGTGCCACAACCTACACCTGCTTCGCCGCAGACATTGTCACCTTGTTTGACAGATTGGGCAGCTGCTTAACATGCTGGACTGCGATCGATCTTTGATGGACCTGAAGTTTCACTGTTAGGCTGCTCAGGCATATCAGTCTTTCCCAACAATATCTCCGTGCGGTCCCAATATCTACAGCGGCGTTGCCCCTTGATTTCTCTGCGGGCCGCTGTTCCTGACGAGGTCGCCCCTGACCGTTGGACTGAAAGATGGGCCGGCTACAGGCTTCAACCCGCCCGAATTCAGGCCATGGTATTCACCGCCGCGCAGGTGTTTAATTTTTACATTTGTCCACTAGTGTTACAGTCTGGAAGTTGCTCCGCCCGTCTGGACGTCCAAGAATCCCAAATGATTCGGAGCAGATGTCTGCTTTCCCGTCTAAACCTCAGCCAGGACTCGGGAAGCCATGACCTATCCAGTTGTAATTCGAGTGGTGACGGTGGCAAGGCATACCGTCCAATACGCTCATAACTGACCATCTCGGCCAAATACTCAAGTTCCTGTGGGATCTCAACACCACCGCGGCACGGCGATAGCCACTTAACTATCTAGAGGCGGGCATGCAATACGAGGTCGTCGCCATAAGCCCTCTAGAGATACCAATAATTACGGTACTTCTTGCAGGTCCAGCTGCGAGATATAGCAGGTCTGCGGCACTGCTGCCTGATACTCGCGTTTAGGGCACTCGGAAGCAGGCTGTGGCC
>PYSP01000316.1:0-44287 GCA_003049395.1 Pseudohalonectria lignicola
GAGGGGAGGGGAGGGGGTCAACGGGGCTCATGACACACGGACCACGTTGAGGCTCAGCTGCAGGCATTCCATTTCCCACCGAATGTTGCAATATACAACCAACATGGATATCAAAACAGAAACCAAAATGCAATCGGCGCCGACCTGGTACTGGCATCACCAAATGGACTTCTAATTGGCCTCCCTATCTCCTCCGCGAGGCCCCAAGGGCGCTCGCTCCGCCATCGCTGAAACATGGCCGACAGCAGCCTCTCGTCCATCAGCGCCAACATGGCCGCGATTCTGGCCGTCTTCCGGCAGATCGACACGCGATTGGAGAGCATAGAAACAGCGCTGAACCTGCGACCCTCGGACTCCCGCATGCAGCAGCCGCAGCAGCAGCAGCTGCTGCCGCAACAATACCAGCAGTCCGTCCCCATCTACCGTCCCCATCAGCTCCTCCCTTTTGCTCCGGCCCCCGTCGCGATGCCAGCGACGACCGTGGTGGCGCATACGGCAGCGACACAGGGTCCGACGCCGAACAACCAGCACACGACGACGACCAACAACTATAGCAATCCTCCAGGCGCTGCGAACAACGCAAACACCAGGCAGCAGCAGCGGCGGCAGCAACAGCAGCAGCAGCTACACATCCGCGAAAGGCACCTGCTGCAGCCCGCCCCTCATGTGCCGAGCATCATCTACCCGGCGCCCAAGGGCGCCCGGGTCAGCGGCGTCCACCCGGCCGTGGTCCCGCTCGAGGCACCCCCCGAGGGCTACCCCATAACGTCGCGCGCGACCATGCAGGCGGAGCTGGACGCGTGGACGCTGCCCCGCGGCTACAGCCTGCGGTTGCAGCGGACGCGGCGCTCGCGGCTGGGCCAGCGGCTGCGGATCGTGTGCTTCCGGTGGGGGAAGCCGCGGGCGCTCTCGAGGAGGCAGGTGGAGCGGTTCGCGGCGGCGACGGCCTCAGCGCAGAGGACGAGCTCGAAGCCGCCCTCCGGTCCGGGGGCCAGGAGGCGGAGCTCCATAAAGTGCCAGTGCCCGTTCCAGTTCGAGCTGAGTGAGACGGGCCACGGGACGGACCGGTTCGTCGTCCGATTCACCAACAGGGGCAAGAGCATGTTCCACAACCACCAGCCGGGCGTGGCCAACGACCCCAGGCAGAGGGCCATCCCTGAGCACATGAAGGCCGAGGTTGACGGATGGCTGCTCGAGGGGAGGCCCCTGGTCAAGATACTGGAGGAGCTCACCGCCCGGGGCCTGACGCACGTCACGTATTCGGACCTGTGGAGGAGGAGGGCCAAGATGGCCAAGACCGGGGCGGATGGGGAGGTGCTGCTGCCCGGGCCTGTGGAGGGGGAGACGCCACCGCCTGGCATGGATGGGATGGAGGGATTGGACGGTGACGGTGACGGTGACGGTGAAGGCGAGGGGTTTGACGAAGAGGAGGATGATGACGATGATGATGATGAGGATGATGACGACGACGACAACGAAGAGGACTGAGCTCTTCCGGCGAGGGTTGCCTGCCTGTCTTCCCTTCCTAGATGCTGCAACCCTTGAGCCTTGACATTCTGATCTACGAGGCTTTCAGCCTCCCCTGCTCGCTTCCTGCCAAAAGCCCACCACATGCGGTCTGTTCCGGATCGGACGCTTGTGCCATTCCCGACCGAGCACTCATCCCAGCAGGCCATACACCCTGAAAGACCTCTCAGCACGGCTACGACTCTTGGTGATATTTTTTTGGCCCACTGGTCTCTCGACTGAGCCTCCCTGTCTCTTTGAGATGCTCATCAGATACACTTTTGCCGGCTCAGGGATTACGCTGCCGAATGCTCCAATGGATGCCTCAGAGATAGCTGCCACTTCCGGGCGGTGGTGTACGCTGCCCTTGGTTGCGAAGTCTGTTGCCACCAGACTTCTGGAATCTAACTGGGCTGTTCCTGTTTGGCGATCCGCGAGGTCACGGAGACGCCAACGGTTTCGCGCCTTTTTTTTATGCTTTTGAAAGCGCAAGTTCATGCGGAAATCCAAGTCCGAGGTACGGCTCGGCCATCACGCACACGCGCTTTACATACAGGTGGAAGACATGAAGGGATGGTGGTGCCCCCTTCGCGGATGTCTTCCTCGTCTATGTCCACAGGGAAGCGAACTGCGTCGTTCATATAAGACACAGGTTCAAAGTACCTAGATAGACAGCCATCCGATGCATGCTATGACCTTCATAAATTTCCCTCAGGCCTCCAACAGCGCTGTGGCGTGTGAACCCCATCCTTGCTTCACTAGCTATGCATATTCCTTTTCATCGTGACAACGTGTTAACACATTCATCATGTCCTCCTAATTCGCGCAGTCTACGAACAACGGTGCCAAACTTCATACCAAATAGCCTCATAAACGTGACGTGTGTTTGCTTCTACCCTTCCGCCGAGATCATAGAATTCTCCTTCTCGGCGATTCACCTCCCCTCACTTCAAAGACAAACGACGAGCTCCCCGATCACAGGTTCGCATACCTCTTAAAGGCCCCAATCAGGCCGGCAGTCGAGGAGTCGTGGCCCGAGCCGGTGCCCTCCTCGTCGATCTCCTTGAGGATCTTCTTGGCCAGAACCTTGCCCAGCTCGACCCCCCACTGGTCGAACGAGTTGATGTCCCAGACGGCGCCTTCGGTGAAGGTGACGTGCTCGTAGTAGACAATCAGGGCGCCCAGCTCGGCCGGGCCGATGTGCCCACCCACCAGGACCGACGTCGTCGGCCGGTTGCCCAGGAAGACCTTGTGGGGCACGAGGTCGTCCGAGACGCCGCCCTCGGCCCGCACCTGGTCCGCCGTCTTGCCCAGCATCAGCGCCTCCGACTGGGCCAGGTAGTTAGACGCGAGCATCTTCTGGTGCACCAGGTCCGAGATCGGGTTGTGCGACTTGGCGGCCAGGATGAAGTCGGTCGGGATCAGCTTGGTGCCCTGGTGGACGAGCTGGAAGAAGGAGTGCTGCGCGTTGGTGCAGGGTTCGCCGAAGAGGATGGCGCCTGGGGTTGGGGGGGTACGTTAGCTTTAATGTTTCAGCCCATGTCTGTTGTTTACTGTTGTCCAGAATGTCAAAGACTCACCGGTTGTGTACTTGGCTGGGCTACCATCAGAGGTGATGGTCTTCCCATTGGATTCCATCGAGAGCTGCTGGAGGTAGGCAGGGAAGCGGTGGAGGTACTGGTCGAATCTGTTGCGGCAGCAGCGGTTAGAACTCTTCCGTTTCAATCCTTGCATGTTATTCCCCTCCATAATATAGCAGAATATAGATATATCAAAAACAAAAGAAAAAGGAAGAAGGAAAAAACCTCACGGTGCAACAAGATGCGTCTGGGCGTTGTAAAAGTTGGAGTACCACACACTCAGCAGACCACCAATGGCAGGGATGTTCTCCTTCAAGGGGGCGGTGCGGAAGTGCTTGTCCATCTCGTGCGCGCCAGCCAGGAACTTGTGGAAGTTCTCGTAGCCAATGTACAGCGCAACGCTGAGGCCGATGGCGCTCCAGACCGAGTACCGCCCTCCGACCCAGCTCTCAAAGCCGAACATGTTGGCACTGTCAATGCCGAACTTTGTCACCTCTGCCTCGTTCGTCGAGAGGGCGACGAAGTGCTTGGCGATCTCGCCCTTGCCCCCTGTCTTCTCAAGGAACCACGTCTTAGCCGTGTTGGCGTTCGTCGTCGTCTCGGCCGTCGTGAAGGTCTTGGACGCCACCAGGAAGAGCGTCGTCTCAGGGTCCGAGGCGGCCAGGGCCTCGGCCATGTGCGTGCCGTCAATGTTGGAGACGAAGTGGAGAGTCATGTCCCTCGCGCCGTAGTGCTTTAGCGCCTCGGTGACCATAACCGGGCCTCTATGAGGAAGAGGGAGACTTTATATCAGCTACCATGACGATGCGAGTTGCCCAGGTTATCCTGCGCGACTTACAGATCCGAACCTCCAATGCCGACGTTGACAATGTTGGTGAGCTTCTTGCCTGTGAAGCCCTTCCACTCCCCGCTACGGACCTGCTCCGAGAAGACCTTCATGTGTTCCAGAACATCCTTGACGCCGCCCTTGACATTGAAAACGTCAGTGCCATCAACCTCCATCACCCACGGCTCCTCGCCGATATTGCGCAAGGCTGCGTGGTAGACGGCTCGGCCCTCGGTGAAGTTGATCTTCTCGCCCTTGAACATTGCCTCGCGCTTCTTCTCCAGCCCAGCCTGCTCTGCGAGCTTGACCAGCAGGTCAAGCGTCCCGTCCGCCAGGAAGTTCTTGCTGAAGTCGAACAGAATATCCGTGGCTCCGGGGCAGGACGAGGCCGAGGCAGGCAGCGTGAATGTGCGGGTGTACTTGGAGAAGCGCTGAGGGTCCGCGGCGAAAGCCTCCTTTAGCACGAAGCTCTTGCCGACGGAGTCCCGGTGGGCTTGGAGCTCAGCCCAGGCGGGGAGGCTGCTGGCTTGAGGCATTTTTGCTTTGGACGAAGGTCTGCAGGTAGGTCTGGAGGTAGGTCTGGAGGCAGGAGCCAAAGGAGGAGCTGTCGGGTCGGGCAAACTGGGAACGAGACGGTGTGGAATGAAGAGGAAATTAGCCAATGAACTCGCTCAAGAGAAGAAATCCCGCTTGTGTGCCCAGGACGGCGGCGCAACAATTGGATCATGTCATTGATGACCCCGGCGGTGCTCTTGGTGGGGTGACATCAATAGCAGGAGACAAATATTTGGGACAAGCGACGCATAAAACTCAAGAACCTGCGACCCGACATCGTTTCACGTACCTGATGAGGTATTAAAAGAGAGGTGCGTATGGGAATATCAAAGCCTGCGGGAAATTGATATGAGAATCAGCTGTCCCCGAACCTGAACGCCTGCTTGCTCGCTGCTGACTACCTTGGGATAACTCTCAAGCCAGCAGAGGGGATCGCCATGAGCTTGGTGATGGTCCGACAGCTGATTGCCCCGCACCAGGCTTCTTGGAGCTTAGACGGCGGGCAGGATACATAGGATCGAGGGGATAGGATTGAGTCACTTGCCTTGAGGAGCGGCGGCTTAAATGGAAACGAAACAGGATTAAAGAGGTAGAAGTGCTCGAAGGATATAACATGACACTTATGTGCAAACTGTCGCAAAAGTGAAAGAACGCCCGTCCGACTGAGGGGTTTAGGATTTCCGAACCTTCATCAGAAATTCCGCGGCCAGATAACTACCTGCTCCCCCCACCTTTCTAATGTCAACTTTCACGTCACTGTGCGTGCATCCCCGCCATGTCCGCTATCTATGCGGGGCCATTTGGGATGAGTAAGGGGTATCCCGTCTGTCCCGGCGGCAACAGAGTCTATGGCCAAGTTTTTGCGTCGGGTCTCGACCACGTTGTCGTAAGATCTCCCACTCGTGGGCAAATTGCTATGCCGCCTCATCCCTGCGGCATACCTACCGGCGACAACGCCGAGCGTGCCAAGCTGTATAGTTGACGACTGGAATGAAGGACAATGGTCGAGCGAAGGTCGATGCTACTTAATAAGCGCCTCCATTATGGGTTCGCTACGCCTTGAGGCTACATGATGCTTCCTCACGCTCCGGTAGTAGTGGGGGAAATCAATACTACGAACTGAACGCCAGAGGTACACCAGGAGGACTGAGTATACAGCCTCTGGGAAAGCGGCACGGGCCGGAGTCACCAGAGTAAAGGGCATGGGCGTGCAGCCTCAATGTGCAAAGGATCATCAGCTACACATATGATATCACCACACCTTGAATGACTGACCAATGGTCTCGGTGTGACTTTCAGCCTCTATTGACGAAATGTGCGGACATTATAGGCACCAATGCGGCGGAGACTGCTTGTAGAACTCAACCTTAAATTCAGCGATTGTCTATGACATCTAATGTGCCTCTGGGTTCTCGGAGTATCAACACTGTGGTGTTTTCTACTGGTCCGCCGCGTGGTTTGTGGAAACGAACGTGAGCAGCAGTAGAGTGACTCCGGGAAGGGAAGATGGATGAAGCCATTAAGTGTGTGGGAAAGGTGAGGCCCCTAGAGCGAAGGAGGGAAAGGTGTCTCTTGCGGTGATGATGCCCAACTCCGAAATGAAATCTGCATCAGGAAAAAAAGGGCAAGGGAAACGAGAGAGAAAATGGAGAAAGAAGAAAACAAAGAAATAGCAGGAAGGAAAAAAGGGTTTGAAGCAGAAACGGGAGAAGGATGATTGGGGGTAAGGGGTGGAACCGCGTAGAGATACCTGAATAGCATGGGGGCAAAACAATAGTTGGAAAAAGCAGAAGTGCCTCCTAATGTAGAAGGATCTTTGTCTGAATTCCCTCTGCCCCCTTTCTTTTTCGCATTCCTCGGGGACGATTTGCAAAAATTTGGCAAAGTGCGATTCGAATGCTTACAGAAGATGATGAGATATGTAAAGAAACCTGAAATGCAAAAACAGAGATGTCGCCAAGTATTGGAGATCCTTGTGTCGTATGCCTGTTCCCTTTTATTTCTAGGACGGCGTGAAAACTTGTTGATCCTTGGGCTGGAGACCTGTTGCGGGAAACACGACGGGGCAACGAGACGGGAAACGGGAGTAGGAAAAACGCAAATTTCAGTCGAGATGATGTGTGAGATGTACCTGCTCTGGAGAGGCCCTCTCAGCGATATCGTGTGTGGCCATGTTCCCCGTTCGCTCAAGCACATGCAAGATGCCCCACACTCGCCTCTTTGAGGCTATCAATGGGAAAGCGAATAGTTCAACAATGTAGTGAAGCCGCTACCAGACTCTGTTCAGATGACGTTGCCTAGCCGTCTATCGGCCGCTTGTCAGACTGCCGACGAAGGATGGATCCTTAACACTTCCACCAGCATCTTCAAGGCCTGCGATAGGACGGTTGTAGCTGAAGCCGGTGAACTGGTCTTGCATCGTCTGGGAGAGGAGCGGGCCGTCGACGTATGAGTCCTGGGGAGCCTCGGAGGTGAACTCTGGGTCGAAGTTGGCAGTGTCCATTGCATTCGCCTGCGTATCGCCAAAACCAGTCAGTTGCCGTGTCCTTGTATGCCTGATAGCACGGTACCTCTTATGAACAGATAGAGGGAGCAGGTGAGAAGGTTTACTCACAACGGTGGGCTTGAAAGTTGGCTCGTATTTGCGCTGCAGGAGCTTGCGCCAATCAATGGCGTGGAAGAAAGGATGTGACTTGATCTCTGCCGAGCCTAGCTTGCGGTCCGGAGAGCCAAGGCGAGTCTTGGGGTCGCGGTCGAGCAACTTGGTGAGTAGATCCTTGGCCGCGAGGGGGACAATGTCATGGTGCGGAAAGTGCAGCTCCTCCTGGAGGATCTTCTGATACATCACGTTCGTGTTCTCATCATAGAAGGGAGGCAGACCCGTGAGCATCTCGTAGAGGAGAACTCCAAGCGTCCACCAGTCCACTGCCTTGTTGTAGCCGGATCCCTTCAGGAGCTCCGGGGCCAAGTACTCGGGAGTGCCACAGAAGGTATTAGTCCGGTCTTCATCCCTCATGTCCAGCTTGCAGAGGCCGAAGTCGCATAGCGCTATATGGCCCTGGTAGTCAAGCAGGATGTTCTCAGGCTTCAGGTCGCGGTAGACGACATTGAAGCCGTGGAGGCACTCGAGGGCACAAATCAACTCGGCTGTGTAGAAGCGCGCCCGGTTGACATCGAAGCGCTGGTCCTTCTGCAGGTGATGGAACAACTCGCCACCGTTGACGAAGGCGAGAACGAAGTAGAGCTTCTCAGGCGACTGGAAGGCGAACTTGAGTGGCACGATAAAGGGGTTGTTGATCTGCGCCAGCACGGAGCGCTCCGCGAGGGTATGCGTCACCTCAGAGCGCGAGATGATGCGTTCCTTGCGGATCGTCTTGAGGGCATAGATTCGGTTCGTGTCCTTCTTCCTGACCTGCATGACCTTGCCGAAGCTCCCCTTGCCAACGACCTTGAGCAGTTCGAAGTCCTCGATCTTGAGCTTGCCTTGCCTATTCTCGACAAACTCGACGCCGATCTTGATCCTGCCAGTGCCGTATTGCACATCCACAAAGTCCACTCCGCTGAAGCCGAGCGACCGTTCGCGGCTGGCAAACTGAGCCGCGGCCTTCTCCCTGTCCTTCTTGCTCATCTTGGGGTCTTCCACGAACTGCTGCTTCTCCTCGAACCTCGGGTTGATGCGGCACACGCCCATGAATATGTCCGTGCTACGGCCAGACCCAGGAGACGCGCTCGGGTTTCGGATGTAGAGATGTATGGTGAGCTCCGTGACCCGCGACACGTCGAACTTATATTGTGTGTTGGACCCGGCCCACAGAGGATTGTCCGGGGTGCCCGCCACCGAGTTGACGAATACCTGGACCTTGTCAAAGTCGATCAGCGCGTATGGCATATACTTGCCAGAGAACCGCCCGTGGTTGGTGGGAATGTTGGTGAAGCCGCCACCAGACGTCTGAGGCCTGCCGTTGACGAACATGCCGGGTGACCGTTGTGACGAGCCCGGACGAATCGAGCCCGAGACGCCGAAACCATTTCCGGTTGAGACCGAAGACTGGTGCGCGGTTGCATTGAACGATTCTCGGTGCTGCTCGGGGAGGGAGAAATCCTGGCCTTCATGGAGCGTGACAACCAGGATTCCGGGCTTCGGAGGTTTTACTACTGGAGCTTGCGTGAGGGCTTCTGAGGCAGCTTTTGGGCTTGTCAGCAAACGGCCTCAATGGATGTCTAGTCAAGTGTCAAGAGTGAGGCCAGGAAGAAGACTAGTTACCTATATTATTGTCGTTTGTGGGAGTCGCAGAGCCTGAAATTCCTGCATTCTGGTCGGTGTTGGCTTTTTCGTCCTTGTCGGTGATCGTTGATGTCGAAGGGGAGCGGGAGAACGACAAAGGGTTCAGGTGGGTTTCCTTGAGCTCTGTTCATCACACCGACGTTAGTTAGGGTATCATCGGTGGTCATATGCGCCTCAGATAACGACTCTACAAGTGGCAGGAGGCCTCGGAGGGGATCTCGGTTTTCCGCCGGTGCCGGTGAGGGCAAGGTGAGAGCGACCTAAGGACGGTAGGAAGGACCATCTCGCAGGCGCGGGGGGGTTTCTCAACGTACTCTTTGTCAGCTTCCACGACATGCTGGGCAAGCTGATCCGGGTCAGGAATTGCTCGATGCTCGGAGGATGTGTCTGGGAATGATGGGGGAAGACGAAAGGGGTTGTAAAAGTGTAGAAGCGTCGGCTTGAGGTTGAGGTGAGGGAATTGCGTAGGTAGTGATGGTGGAGGCAGAGGATAATTGCAAGGCCGTGCGAAGTTGGCTGAGGGGCGGAAATGTTCGATGTTGACAGCAGGGTACCTTGGTTTCGGTACGTTTAAGGTGTGGTAACGCCTGGGAAGTTGGGGGCCTAGCCACAGGGGAGGGGTTTCGACTTTGAAGACTAGACTAGGTTGGGGTGGGATGCAGTAACAGTGTGAGAAGTCGAGGTGTTAGCGTCTTCGTAGGGCCCGAAAGTCAATCTGTTACTGCATGGTTGTTTGCACTTGTTGGAATAGTGGGCAACACCCAGCCGGGTAGCATACATGTAGGTTCAAAGAAACCACAACCAACTAATCGTACATGGCAGCCAACATTGTTTGATTTTCTGCGACGTCTACACAGTACGACCATTTGTGACCTTCGGGACCTTCTCAAGGTCTGCCGGCGGCAGAATTCAGCGTCATTGACCTTCAGCTCCTCGAACATTGAATGTAGATCTAATTTTAGGCAGGGTCCTGTTCCGTATCCCAGTGAGCCACTAGAGCCAGGTACGTTGTAACAGGAGGTTGGCAGGGATAGGAAGATCATCAAAGACATCCCGACCCAGCAAAGGGAAACCAGAGAGGGAGGATGCCTCTATCAATGCTGTCACTATCCGTAATGTGGGAAGTGTCACCTAGGCACATATCTTGAACCTCCGTTTGCAGATTAGGCGTGACGAGAGAGATAAGGAAGTTAAGGCATGCCCTGTATATCAAGAGGGAGCGGTGACCTCGTCCTTGCAGTTCGGAGTCTAGAGATAATAAGACACTACCTAAGTGCTGCCCGATAAAGTGCAGCAATTTTGGCTTCTGCTGTTAGGGCTAGGTTCAACGGAATATCGATGTAGGTATGCTTGAATTCGTAATGCTGACCATCATGTTACTTTCTTGATCTGTTTCCCCTTTCTCCCCCTTGCGCACTACGTATGGCGGGGTTCGCTGTTGCGGCGTCGCCGTAACACGAACAAGCGACGAATTATCAGGCCGTAAGTCTAGACGCCAAGCCCAGCCGTTCCCGCAGCTACACACCCATTCCAGAAGCAAGGGCAAGGGATTCCTAGCTAGATGGACGCTCCAGAGTCCAGACACGGACATCGCCCCCAATCGACTCAGCCATCCAAATGGCGAATTTCTTTACCAACCTATTTCCATGGCTCCAAACTTTTTGTTCCAGCTCTGTCTGGTCGCCATCAAATACCTACCCAGTCTAGTGTTGGGCTGAACGGCAAAACAACAAGGGGCGGATCCCCGCGGTCAGCCATGCATTTGTCATCCCCCTCAACAGGGGGATGGAACCAATCTGCATGCACGTGATGTGGGACCTGAAGAGGCCTGCCCATTATTGATTAGCAGTTGGCACTCACGAGCTAAAATTCAGCCAACACAGCCCGAGGTTCGCTGAGTGCTACGTTCCTTTCTTTGTTAATCACCCGAGTTTCCCGCGAGGGCCTTCGATCACCACCATTAATGTAAATATAGGAAGCCAATAAGTAGAGGACAAGATGCTGAAGGGCAAGCGAGAGAACCCCGTGCCGTTCGGCCTTCGATGATGCCTTGACAAGCAGCCGTCCCGAACACCGGCTTGCCTAGCAACTTTCGGTGGTAGAGACTGGGATCACGTGGCGCCTATCATCCTCAAGATCTTTGCCACGTACCAAGGGCAGGTCAGCAGCTGAAGCCGAGGTCTCGCCTCAGAGATAGCATTCGGATGTCTTTTGAATGCAGTCGGAACCTCATATCAACTTAGACTAGAAGCCATCATCTCTTGCAGCCTTTCTTCGAAAGGTCTCCCCTACCAATTACAAGCGACATTGTTTCGTCCAGGATGTCTTCCCTCTTCCGAGTGCTACCAAAGGACCTCAGATCCCTTCTGTCATTCAATGCAGTCTCATCATTGATATCACTGCGCGAGGTGAATGATGGCCACGTCAAGGTGGAGGCTCTAACCCCCCGCAGAGCATAGTATGAAGTATGGTATGATGGGCTACAGCTCCAGGTCGCCATTCTTTCAACCCGAGCTTCGCGGCACACCTTCTCAGGCTCTGCATCTGCACCTGGGCATCGAGTTTGTCTGCACCTACCACCGTACACTCGACCGAACGCTCGATTCTCTCCAGATCTGCGTAGGGCTATATAGCCACAACCGTCAGCGGCCCGTCCACGGCGGCTCTTTGGCTACGGATGTTGCTACTGTTGCGGCGGCTACTTGTCCGCACATTCGGCCGGATGGTGCCTCAGGCAGAGACGGGGAGGAGGTCTTCATGCTATGTGTCACTTCCAGCACCCAAGATTGACGAGATGTAGGATCGAGGAGTAGGTGGAACTTGTGGCGCCCGAAGACAGTATGCCCGGCTCCAGCTCCTTGCCCATGAACCTGCACTCGATGTACACCATGTACACGCTGCCGCAGCTCAGCCCAGGTGTCCTGGTGCTTGGAGACCGTCTCAGCCAGGATTTCATGGACCACTCGGGTCTCGAACGCCCATGGTAGCCTCATTTTGCGCGGTCCACCACCTCGTCGAACGGCCAGTCTCGTAGTTCCATCCGCACTCTCGTGGCCGCCGCGCGCTGCGCTTCTCGAGCTCCCCGAATCGGGCCCTGTGGCTCCCTTCCCCCAGCAGATCGTCGCCGCCCCTATTCTCTGACCGTCGGGCCCTGCCTCCGGCTCTTGAAAGCCATCCTGACTGTTTTTATAGCCCTCTGCGACACGGGTGATTCCAAGCGCGCCGGGGATCACGGTCATTGATATGTGCGCTCTGGAAGGAGACGACGTATTCTAGGATAGTGCACTCAGAGTGGAGTAGGGTATACTGTTTGAATACCGCACCGCGACGGGCTGCCAACTGCAGGCGCCGAGAGCATGACGACTACAGTCACGGCTTGCGTCGTCGTTAATCCTTGCGCCCGAGACTCGGCAGCGAGCAAGCATAGAACCAAGTCTCAAGATGCGACCTTGAGAGATGAGAGAGTGTGCAGCTTCCATCCCCTTGTCGGAACCCACGAGCACTGGCCCAAGCAGAGTCGTAAAGACCCGAAAAAGGCTCCGGTCCAGGGAGGTCGGAACGATGGGCTGGGAGCAGTGGGTTCTAGGTTTGCACTCTTGTGACCCAGACAGCTGTGAGCTTGGACCTTTGCTATAAGTATGGTGTGTAGCTGATTGTGATTCAATCTACAAAGTGCTGTTCTTGAAGCTCTGCTCGCCACATTGATCGCCGCTTTTACCCTCTGACGTCGTTCCGGCGTTGAGCCAAGCAAGTGCTTGTCGCTTGATGGCCACCACAATGGGCGTAGATACGTAGGTGTGCATGAAGGCAGGCTCGGATGTCAAAGCGAAAAGATACCCGGGGAAGACTGCGCCAGCGCCATCGCTGATGGCTCGCTTGATATTTTGTTTCTCCAGTTATCTTGGGATGGAGTCTCCTTGGCCTTGACCTTGGATTACCAACTCATCAACCATTAAGGCCATCAGGCTCCACGGAGTGCCAACATGATATGTGGTATGTGGCCAATCAATCACTGATCAACCCCGCACTTGAAAGGCAAGAGGGATCGGAAAGCCACTATTGTTACGCAACCCAGGGGCAAATAGAAACGCGCATGCTGTCCATCGGTGCTGGGTGCCGGAGGCGAGCATGCAATTGCAACAGTAGGCCAGGTATAGGATATCCTACTCCAAGGAGTTTGCCCCAGTTTAACATTCACAGGCCTCAGGATGTCACACACAGAGATTCTAGTCACCACAGCAAGCACATCCGCTCCAACATCTTCCTTTCAGAAGGGGAATAAAGGCGCGGCGCTCAACACGGAGAGGACGGTGGACGGCCAAGTCCAGCGCCGGCTGCACCACATCCCGCGCCCGGACTCTAAGCTAGACCAGCGCCGTTGGCAGCTGGAGCAGATGGCAGGCGCTTTCCGCATTTTCGCCAGACTGGGTTACGCAGATGGCGCCAGTGGTCACATTAGCCTAAGAGGTATGTCAAGTCGACTTCGTCTTGTAGTCAGTACCTGGCTGCATCCCGCGCAGGGCAGCACTGCAGAGCGCGCCAAAGCGGGATTGGGTATCAAATGCTTCATCTAACCATGATCCATTGCATTTTCGACAGACCCCGTTGAGCCCAACACCTTCTGGATCAACCCTTACGGGGTTCACTTCGCTCTGCTCACCACGTCCGACATGGTCCGCGTTGACAACGAAGGGAACCGACTCGGCGGCGCGGACAAGCCCGTCAATACAGCCGGCTTCATTATCCACTCGGCCATCCACCAGCGGAGGCCGGACATCCATGCTGCGTGCCACATGCACAGCCCCTACGGCCGGGCGTGGAGCACATTCGGCCGCCCAATTGAGATGCTCAACCAAGGTAGGGAACAAACTAGAAGGCACATTCTGCGTATCCTCTCACCATCCCGCCCATCGAATCAGGTCCCTCTGACTGAAAAGATCGCACCTACAGACTCATGCGTGTTCTACAACGACCTATCCGTGTACCCCAACTTCGGCGGCATCGTCTTTGCCCGAGAAGAAGGCCGGCGGCTCGCCGAAGCGCTGGGGCCCGCGAACAAGAACCTGATCCTGCAGAATCACGGCCTCCTGACCGCGGGCGGAACCGTCGCCGAGGCGGCGGCCTTCTTCATCGCCCTCGAGAGGGCGTGCCATGCGCAGCTGCTGGTTGAGTCTGTGCTGCTGCCAGGGACGCTCGGTAGCGGCCGGAGCTCGTCGGCCGGGCTGAGGAAAACGCTCGTCGGGGACGAGGAGGCAGCCTACACAAAGGCCAGCTCGGGAACGCCTGAGGTGATGTACATGCAGTTCATGCCGGAGTATCAGTTGCTGTTGAAGGAGTCAAACGGGGACTTTCTGTTGTGATATGCAAAGATTGCTTGGTTTGCCCAAGCACAACTGCGACTTCTAGACTTTACACGGCCGGTCGGGCTCGGGGCCTCGGAGGTGGAGGGACAGGGGCGGATATCGCCTCACTCATATTGAGGAGGCCGTGAGCTCTGTTCCCACCCTTCCGAACTCGTTGACTCTCGATGCCCCCGATTCCACGGAAGAATACGGTAGTGGACGACATGGGATTCCGAGCTGAAGTGGGCACATGCATGCATATACATGCACCGCCACCATTGTGAGCGTTGATGAGGTACCAACGTCCAATCCCCACAAGAATACGCGAAAAATGAATGAGGATGAGGGTCCGGGAAGACAAGAAAGAAAGCTGGAGCCGAACGACCTATTGAGGTGTCCATGTACCCAGGTGTTTTCTTGGCTTTCACATCGCAGGGCATTAAACATGGACACTTCAGTGTATTATTGGCCGTTACTGCCTAACTCCAGCCACCAACCACATACATGATACAGCCTGTCGACATCCATACCTAGGTCGGCACCTACCTAACCTGTTCCAATAAAGCTATAGCTAGCCGTCTGGGTATCTTAATGTATCATCATGCCCATCGTGAATTACAGCGCCAGAACTGCCTCCCATTCAGTCGAAACTCGGAATGGACCAATGACTGACGAACACAGCCACAGGTGCCAGTTGGCCCCTCAGCGGCAACTGAGAGATCCTCCTTCCCTGTGTTTCAATTTGCAACTCAATCCCGCACGATTTCTTCAACATTACTCTTAGGCAACAGTCTGTCAAAGCCTTTCATCCAGATAATCACCAGAATCCAACCCTCACAGAACCAGTCAACCACGGTCTAAAATGGCTGAAGTTCTTGGCTTGGCAGCGAGCGTTATTGCTGTCGTCGATGTCTTGGTCAAGGTCATCTCCAAATGCAAGCACATTATCGAGACGGCGAAGGACGCCCCGAGGGAGCTCCGAACGATTCTTGTGGAGACTTCTTCCCTCAACTCCATACTCGAGAACCTGAAGTTTCTGTCCCAAATTGACCAAGAATTTTCGGAATCACTCTCAACCCAGGAGGGCGTGATCGACTCCGTAAACGGCTGCAAGTCTACCCTGGACTCCCTTTCAGACGAACTAGCAAGTCTCTCTTCCACCTCCACCGTTCACTCCAAAGAATCCGGACTTGGGAAACGGCAGAAGGTGGCTACCGCGGTGGCATGGGCCTGGAAGTTAGACGCTGTCAAGAAGCTGCTCGCGGACCTCCTTCAATACAAGTCGACGATCACTCTCGGACTATTAAGCCAGACCGCGAGAGTAGCATCAAATGAAGCCTCAGGAGTGCCTAGGTATGAATGATAATGAAATTTGACAGTGAAATAGGGAAGATGTCATCGAACTGAAGGGTGCAGTGCCACGAGTTGAGAAGACTGTTGAAGGTTAATTAGTCCACTGCAGTCTGGCTGCTATTTGGCCAAGGCCACCACCATTGGGAAGGGTTGGGCAGGCTAACGTATAACAGAGGCCGAACAAAGAAAGATATGCAATTGGCTCGAGCAAGCCAACCCGATGCAGTATTACTACCAAGCCTGCCGACTTCACGAAAATCACACCAGCCAGTGGGTCCTGCGAACAGCCGAATGGAAGTCCTGGATCGACACGACGGTCTGCCCTCCTAGACGCTCCCTCTGGATTCACGGCATTCTTGGCGCAGGCAAAACCTGTCTCACTTCATTCTTGATCCAGAAATGTCAGGAACACTGTGACAGATATTTCGGGGCAGAGCTTCTGCATCTGCTACTGCTCCTTCAGCAACAACCGGGACGAGTCTGCCTCAATGCTCTGCTGGGTGTTGAGCCAGCTCTGTCGAAATCTCAAAACCATACCTGAGGCAATTTCCCGGATATTCAACCATAACTCACTTGCGGAGCGTGAAGATATCAGCACTCTTACACATCTTCTCGAGCTCTTGCTTTCCCGCGTTGCTACCCTTTACCTCATCATCGACGCCGTTGATGAGAGTAACCCGCGAGATCACCTCCTCAGCTTGCTAGGCGATCTGATCAGGAACCCCGAATTTGAGAAAATCAGACTCGTGGCCACATCCAGGAAGTATACAGACGTTGAGGCTGTTCTGTGTCACTGCTCAGGGGTCCTCTCGATGAGCAATCCAGGGGTCGACAAGGACATTGAGACATACGTCCGTTCCGACATCGACCGAAAACTGATCCGATGGGACTCCAGTGTGAAAGAGGAGATAATCCAAACTCTGGTGACGGGGGCGAAAGGAATGTAGGTGGACTGCATTTATTGCTAGATTACACACACAAATCACCCCTTTCCTATTGTTTGGCCCCCAACACCACCCGCCCTGGCCGCTTGCCTAGCTAACAGCAGTATTCCAATTCAAGGTTTCGCTGGGCCGCCTGCCAGATTGATAGGCTTCGGCGCAAGAGGACGAGAAGGGAAATATCTAGGACCCTTTCGGAGTTGCCGGAGACCCTAGATGAAACCTATGAAAGGATTCTTCTCGATATATCAAAGGACGAATGGCCCTTGGCCCAGACAATTCTGATTTGGTTATGCGGCCACCAATCCAGCTTTTTCGCCCGCCGTGGTATCATGTTCCTCCCTGTTAATGCATTGCTTGGGAAGATTAATAAAGAATACGGCGAATGCAATGGGCGTGAAGTCTATGGTCCAGAGAATCTAGAAGACATCTGCGGCTGTTCGGTCACCGTGACCCTGACGACTGCGGATGGCAACAAGAACTACGCTGAAACCATGTACTCCCAAGAGCTAGTCACCAAGTTCGCGCACTACACCGTCCTCGAGTTCATTCCGCAGGGCCGTATGAGCAGCAGCAGGGCCGCTGCGTTTGCGGTCACAGAGGCAAGAATACTCTCCGAATTCCATATGAAAACACATAGGATTCTTACATGCGCCGACCCAGATATGAGGCAGTGAGACGAGCTTACAACATATTGCGCATTAGCCGTCTTCGGTCACAATTAGGAGGCAGCGAATGAGCATCGTCACGCTCCGCTGTGGAACCTGTTCCTTGGCTGCCTCGAGAAGCAGTATCGAGACGTCGACGGAAAGATGGGCTGTTTTCTATCCAGCGTGATTCCCTTGCTCGAACGCCGAAATATCCCGTACGCGTATAGTGCTCACCGTCCGGCCCCAGTCACCCTGGACTCTCCGCCGACCACACCAACGATGACTGCCGCGAAGGTCGCCATTCTAGCAGCTTTTATAAGTCTTGGTCAAAGCCAAGCTGCTAGGTCCTACGATTCGGAACAGAAGGATCTTACGTGGATTATGGAAATGCAACTGGGCTACTAGATCATGGACGGGCAAATATACCATGGCAACCTGCTTAACCTTACCATCGAGGTCGGGTTGTCGGCGTGCGCCAGCTTCTTGGAAATCTTGACACCCAGAAAGGACGAGGATGAAAGACTATGTGACGAGGACAAGAGGCTGACGATAAAGAAGTTGATAAATGACGCGAGGTCGGGGCGAAGCTATCCACCGGAACAGGGGCTTTTCAGTACGATATGTATGCACAACAAGGCACTGCTTGGTTGCTGAACCTTCGAGGACTCGCAGCATCAATATTGGTTCCTAGGCCCCGGTATCAGGGATCGCGCCGCCACCATCTTGAACACGACCCTGCATCCGATGACGCCTCTCCAGGTGGCTGTGTCTATGTTGGATACTGATGCAGTAGCTCTTCTCTTAGCGGTCGGCGCGGACCCAAACTGCGCGCTAAGGGAGAGACATCTTACGAGCTCGGCGAGAAGACACGGGGGTGGGAAGTCTGCAGCGCGACGCCGACGAGAAACGGATGTGCACGAAGGCGGAATTGTTAGAGAGTCTGCTGTTGTCTTATGGGGCTTTGGATTTTAGCTACCGCAATCTAGGTGATTGCCCGGACTTGGACGACATGGATGAAGTGCAGGTGGTCGAGGGCTGATGTCAAAGAGATACAGGAACAGTCCCACGGGAAACCTGAAGCTGGTGTTCGTATACGGCGGGTCATTTGGGCAAACCGGGTGCTAATTTCAGGTTGTTTCTTTGTTACTAATTAGTAGGTAATTATGCTGAAGGAGTCCACAGCCGCAGCTTTGCCGTCCCCTTAATTACTGCGAACCCTTAGATAGGGACCTACTAGCGAACCTGCTACCAAGCTGCAAGATCAGCCCAGTGCGAGGGCGGCTTCGGGCTTCAACGGGCTTCAACGGGCTTCCCCGTCGAGTGGCTGGCCTCCATGGAGGACATCCCACATGAAAACACTCAAACGCTCGCGGAGCCGGCTGTGGTTATGGGTCATGTCCCCGACCCTGCCGTTGCTGGGGAGCACGACGAATGCGGGAGAAGGTCATGAAGGTGCTGTTCTCAGTCGGAGCGTCTTTTGGGAGGCGGATGGGGACAGGTTCATTAGTGTTTGGGTACGAACGTAGAGCAGCATAGTGAATCTAGCCTAGTAAATTAATTATAGCGTGCCTAGTTTGAGGATCTTGACTTCTTTCATCTAGAGTCTGTATAACTATTGTATCACCTTCGACACCGACTAAGAGGAGACCATTCCGACCTCCTTTGGGGGACAATCTCAAGCGGAACATCCATGACAACAAGTATCGCCTGCCGCTGATCCTTGGGGGTCTCCTTCTGTTCCCTCTAGATTTCATCTTTCTTCTTAGTAGTTGTCGGGTCCCTGTACTCTCCCTCTTGAAAATTTTGCCCCTTGAAACGCATAACTGGACTATGTTGGAATTGGTTTTGCGAGAGAAATCTGAAATGCCTCTTCTAACTTGACATCCGAACCTTTAATTATATCACTAAATCTTGCTCTTCAGCTCCCCGAGGCAAACGCCGCTCACCATTCCTGAGGTTTCGCAGCGCCCTCCCGCTGGTGCTCCCCTCTATGAGCCTGTTCGCGGCGGGCTGCCCCCTCCCTGGCCGTCCGCCACCTCCACCGCCGGATGGCCGTCCTCTCCGTTCCGACGCCCTCGACGATGTCCGCGACCCAGCCGCCGATATTGGGTAGGAACTTGAACGCGTGGCCGGAGCCGCCAGTGGCCACCATGGGCGAGTCGGCCGTGCCGGGGACGCGGTCGACTAGGAAGTGGTTGTCGAAGGTGTCGGTGTAACAGCAGACGCGCGTGGAGGACATGCGGATCCCGGCCTCCCCCAGCTCGGGGAGGTACTCGTCGAGGAAGGTCTGGATCACGCGCCTTGCTTGCTCGGGGATGCTCTTCAGAGGGATTCTAGCCTTCGGAGAGTCGGTCGGGTGAGGCTAGCGGGTGACCGGGAAGCTTCGCTCCTTTCCATCGTCCTGCAGGACTGGGTTGGTGTACTTCATGCCCCGGTATCCGATCTTCATCCAACCCTCATCGTCTAGAGCGAAGCCCTATGAGAGTGGGAAATGGGGTTAGCTATTGTCTGGCGAGGTAGTGCCTTGGCCTTGGCGACTGTTGAGCAGCCTCTGAACAAGCAGCTGTGCCCTGCAGGAATGCCTCTGCAATTTAAGGGAGACCTTGGCTTTCATAGTGACACTTACGTAGAGACCTCCTCCAGCTCCGTCCCTCATCTTGTGCTGCCATGTCGGGAAGTTCTCTGGGGCAAAGCGATCAAAGAGCGGAGAGTCCTGGGGGATCTTGGGCAAGGCTACAGGCCTGGCGGTTGCCTCACAGAGGTTGTCAAGCTGGGGGAGGATCGTGGGAGTCCAGGCGCCACATGCGAGGATGACTAGATCGGCGCGGTGCTCGACGCCGTCGTAAGTCCGGATGCCGGTGACGGCGCCACCCTCAGACTCGTCGCCATAGTGAGCCCCGCGAGCGCGCCCTCGCGAGGATGGAGGATGAAACGGACGCCATGTTGCATGGCCTTGTGAAGCGCCTGGGAAAAAGCAGACGTGGGCAAATCAGTGTGATATTATCACATGAGTTCGTGAAGCTCAGAGAACCATCGAGAAACAGAGGGGAAGAGGTCCGGCGAGGAAGGAGGGCGGATGTGAACTTACATGTCGACACGCCCTAACCGCAATGGCAGTGCCTCCCGTGCTGTCGAGCACACCGACGTTAGGCTTGCCCTTCTCAAGGCGGCGGAAAGGGTCCATAGCGAAGCCCATTCCCTTCTCCGCGGCCAGAGCGACGTGCCGCTGGTCGGTGGTGACCAGCTGGGTGTCCTTGTGGCCCGCGGCGTTCATCCCCGCGATGGTGTCCAGCTCGAAGGGCGGGAGGGAGTCCGAGTCCGTCGTGGAGAGGTTCCCGTTCTTGATGAAGACGCGGTCGCTCGTGCTCAGACCGCGGGGGTTGTTGCCGCCCGCCAGATCGGCGTTCCACTCCTCCCAGCCAAGGATGGCCTCCTCGGCGAGCTCCTGGTACTCGGTCTGCGACCCGTACGCAGACCGGACGATCTTGTTCATGTCCGCCGAGGCGGCATCACAACCCCTAAAGTACTGGTAGAGGGTTTGATGGTACGGCTTACGGTCAAAAACCGTCACCTTCTTGTAGCCCCTCTGGCCAAGGTGAAGGGCTGTGCTCAGGCCGAAACTTCCGGCACCGACGATGATGATGACATCGTCTTTTCGCAAGGGCTGTCTTACCCCTGAGGCTGCCATGGTGACTGTTTTGTCTTCTTCTTCCAAAGAAGAAGAAAAAGGGTCAAGATAAATCCTGTGGCTCTCTCGATCGTGATGTTGACGGGCAAGTAACACCTTCGCACGTAAACATGAGTGTAGGATCAGGTTACCTCCACATTTGAACCTGAAAATGGATTTAATTTCGACCAATGATATTATTTATAAGATGGTATTGCAATTTTTCGAGAACAATAATTGGTCGCTACCTACTTTCTCTGATAATTATTAAGCAGACAAGCTGTGCCGGTCGTTCCTTCCTTCTGCCACGGAAGCGGGGAAGAGCTATTGATCATTAATTATCATCCCTGTTAGAAGGAGAAAAATGTATGGGCCAGCAGCGATCATCGGCCCTGGTATTCGGCGCACTTCCGGTAGATGCTGATGACCGTCTGTGGCAGAGAAAGAGGATGGCAGCTGGGAGTTGTCACTTGTTAATCAATGAAATCCCTATTTTCTTGTTATTATTTCAGAGACGTCTAGTCAGTTTACTCATAACCCCCTGGAGGTGAGCCTTGCCCTATAAAACTTCATTCTCCCTTCAAAGAGACTCAGCCCATAGTGCGGTGGCTTGGTAGAGAAATCACCAGAGGGTGAGGCGAATGATCACCCAACTTGACTGAAAGGTACATCTGGTGCAAGACTAAGCTACTTAGTAATTATACAAGAGATCGAAATTATCTTAACATCCGCTGGTGCCATGGACAAGGTTGGCAAAGGAGATGGCCTATCTTGGAGTGACAGGAGTGCTACCCAAGTACTTCACCCTCCTGTCCCGTGGCTCAGCGGTTGGCATCTCTACCGCCCTCCAGTTGGCAGCTCCACCGGCATACAGCTCGCCCACCTCGCTCCCGAACAGCTCCGGCTTCCGCCCGATGCCGAAGCTGGCAGCAGGGCTGAGGGTGTCCGAGGTAGGCGACACGTATGACTGGAATGACTGCTGAACGAGAGGGTATGGTGGGAATCCCCGCTGCGGTGGTGCACCGGGATCGGGATGGGCGGGCTGGGTAGCAGTGTTGTTGGCGCCGCCCAGGGCTCTGATACGCCTCCTGAGTCTCCAGATGTATAGAACCGCCACAGTCAGTGCCCAAAGCGCAAGTCCACCAATGATTGAGGTTGCGGCCAGGCCAGCAATAAGGGCTGTGCTGCTTGGCTGTTCCGGGGTCGGCGAGTTGGTTGGGGTCGTTGCTGAAGAGGACGATGAAGGTGAGGGGATTCTGTGGCTGGATGAACTTGTCTGGGCCGTGATGGAAGCGGTCGGCTGCGTAGACATGGAAGATTCGGCCAGTGCCAGGTCAAATCCGAACTGTTTCACGACGGTGCCGATGGTCTCTGGCATCTGAAATTTGTTGGCACAACAGCCGGCCAGGGTCTGGCCCTCCTCACCACAGCACCACGAATTTGTTGTCGAGTTGCTGTCGCAAGACCGGAGAAAATAGTTGCCGCCTTGGCCTTAATTAATAGATAATGTACTAGTCAGTAATGGGCACTGTCTAAGCTCTTGCCGGCTTTCAAGTTGTCTCTCACCATACTTATCCCCTACGCAAATTTTCGGACAGCTGGGATCCTTCAGGGTCGGGTCGGTACATCCCGTCGCCCAGAGGACATTTCCCGGCGTTGTGGCTATCGTGTTCAGGCAGAGATTGGTTGAGAGACAGGCGTCCTTGTTGGTGGCGCTGCAGCAGGTCGAGTGCGATCCCGTCGTCCCCGTTGCGGTCCCGTTGCATGGCGAGGAGCCGGGATTTTCCTTGCCCCTAAGGCCATAACATGTGGCCTTCGCATTGGCGAGATGAGATCCAAGAGCTAAAAGCACAAGGGCTGTGAGCGAACGTAGTGATGATGGTACCGATGGTAGTCTCGTCGACGCGGGGGAACGGGACATATGGAGAAAGGAGACCATCTCGTCCCCAGTGACGAAGCCTTGAACCTGACGCTAAGCTACGACGGAGAGCTGGAGCGTGAGTCGAAGGTATGACGACTAACAGAGAAAGAGAGCCGCTTTCGTTGGAGGTGGGGGGTGTTCAGTTCATTAATGACAGCCTACGTGTGTAAGTGGCAGCCGCGCTTGCAGGCCGCAAGACTGACTTGTCATTGGTGGACGGAGCATGGTGTGGGCTGAGGAGATGGGGAGGTCGGGCCAGAGAACTACCCCTAGCGAAGCATTGATAAGCCTAGTGTCACCTATTCCTAGTCTCGTATGAGCTTGTAATCTCTCGGGAGAAGCGAGGGTTGTAGTCAGGGGCCGGATGGTGGGAGACACAGCTCAGGGGCACATCGGCCGTACCTGCGGTTCACACTCCAGAGGCCCTGCAAATGGAGGTACCTCTAGGTATGCAAGAGAGTATAAAGAGAGTGTGGCTGAACCTCGCGTGCTTATTTTGGATGTGATGCATTAGCTCAGGTGTTGCCCCACAGCTAAGATGTTCAGGCTCGGGAGAAATAGCAGAGGGTGCTGGTGATGATGAATGCCCACATGCGACTACTACATGCGACTACTAACATTTTGCCACATAGGCGCAGAAAACGTCGTCTCGCTTCACTCGCTTGTGCTGTTTGGCCCCCGCGATGGACGGCCCCCTCAGGGCGATTGTTTAATAACTTGGGGCAGCCCGTTCTTAACCGGTCGACAGCAACCAGGCTTTGTGGGAGGCGAAACGAGAGGCGGGATGGGAACCATGCACCCTATACGACCCGACCAAACAAGTTCACTGTTCTTCACGCGGTGTTGGGGTGTTGTTAATGCTGATTTAGCCGGAGGCGCGGTCACGTGCCACAATCGGGGCTGTTCAGCGCTGAGACTGGATCCCGATCCGTCCAGCAGCCCGTCCGGACCAAACGATCGGATCTTATCGACTGCCCGGCGGGTCCGCCACTCGGAGGATGTGTCCCAGGAGGAGCGGGAGGAGGGAGGGTGGGGTGGATCAAGCCTCGGACTCGGCTTGTTGGGGAGGATTGGCCGGATGGCGCTAGGTCAGTTCGGGGTGGTCAACAATGATGAATGAGACAACGCCCACACTGACCGGGCGGGCTTGTGGAATGAGGCTACCCTCGGTTGATTGGCCAGCGTGACACCCGGCGATGCAGCAAAGGACGCAAGGGGGGAGACCGGAATATTGTGCTCTAACCGATTTCGGGCAGTGAGATGTAGGTGAACGGCGATATTATAGTTGGTATTGGCACATTTGACACGGCACTCACCGACAGATGGTCAGTCAAGCTGGTCTGGGTGAAATTCTGGCGGGAGACGGCAAGGTGGCTCTGTACCTAGCCTGTAGGTGCCAACAGCAAGGTTGGAATGAAAACTGGAACAGTAAAACGAAGGGCGCCTCAATACCTACCTCGATAGGAACATTGTTATTTTAATCGGGCACAGGCAATAGAATTCATTGGATTTTCATATCACGTTGAATGGGAGCTCTAGACTGGAGCTTAGGTTATATTTCTCGATTTTTGGCCTTTTTATTGCTTCTTACCTTTGGTAACCTGTGAACCAGTGTACGCTCGAGCTACGATGAGCTTCTCATTCGGTAGTGCCTGGTACCCGCTACATGCTGGCAGGCAAGCCACCTCTAACCCCAAATATTCTCCCACCAAATACGCCGTTGAAGCCTCTCGAGCCGGGCAAACTCTGCGTCGCATGTCGAATTCCAGCCCACGGCCTAGATGAGCACGTGTGGAAATGGCGGTTGTTTTATTGGAGCCGCCAGAGGGCAGGGAGATGGGTGGCAGGCACGGATCTGTTGGTCAGAAATTGGGCTGAGCATGGTGGCCACGCGGGCTAAACTTCGCCTGGCGAGTGTGGTGTCTCTAGCTTAGGTACGCAGTAGAGCCATACTCCGTGGATAGACGGAATGGTGGGAACCAGGGGAGGCTTGCGGTAAACGGCCAGGCACGAATCAAGCCAGCGCCAACGCCGGGCGTAATCGATAGGCAGCTCGGTGTGCGTGAAGGCAGGTCGGCATAGTGGTTAGCTTGGTTAGCTTTGCTCCCTTGCAGCGGCCCAGATTAAACGGGGTCACAGTGAGAAGGCGTCGGGAGAGGTGCCAAGGTTTCGCACCACACCTGCAGCACGAAAAAGAAAGAAAAAAAGAAAAGCTCTCCACGAAGCTCGAGGTGATAGTGGGATTGACGACCCAGGGTGGCACGGGTGACCGAATGATGGTCCGCTTTCGAAAGACCTTTCGCATCCAGTCAATGGAAAGTAGGGCGACCGCCTCACTCTTCGCAAGCCATCATAGCCAATGGAAAGCTGATGGAAGGACTTCCCAGCGAGGGATGCATGCAGTGTGAGCTGGCTTGCCATTCGGGCTGTTCTAGCGACGCTTGAATGGGAATCATCCCTGTCCACTCCCTGTCAACTCGATGTCCGGGCCATTTGTAGTTTGACCAGCGGCATGTGCAACGAATAAAGTGCTTGCAGCTTATTCTGCAGGTTCCGCAGCTTTAGCGGGGTTTCTCGTGCAGTCATGCTGCGGAATGGAAGATGATGTTCAAAAGGCTCTCTAGGGAGCGTTGGATGTGGAAAAACTTAAGTGGCCTGACAGGCTTTGGGTTGACTGGGAAGACAGAGTGACGCAATGCAGCGCCAGCTTCTACCAAGGTAATTAAGACGCGTTGCCGCACACAGTAATGGGTGAATCGTGATTGCAAGAATGGGAAGAGGGGGTGCCCCGCCATCCGGCGACATTCCGACGGTGCTGTGCAGCTGTTAGGCCCTGCTCGTTGTTGTTCTATCAAAGGTTGAATGTTGCACAGCAGAAGCAACGGATTCCCTGCCTGATATCCTTCACGATGTAATCCGTAACTTTACATACCTACCTCCTAACAACCTAGCTACTCTGCAGAGATGGAGAATCCGTACCCTACCTATTTGTGACCATGTGCTACTCGTAGATTGTGCCTTGGGATCAACGCTCGCCGCCTTCCACGCGACCTCAAGGAGTCAGCTTGGCGCTGTTCTGGGGACTTCTCGAACAGGGGCAGGAGTGCAATACCCAGTCTTGAATATCGAGGAAGCAAAATGAGCCATTTATGGAGAGGTAATTCTTGCATTCTTCAAAGATTATACCTAGGTAGATTTCCGAGCGTCTACATTTCGTACGTATCAGACGGGAACTTGTAGCGCTGTCCGCGAGAAGTGCTGAGACATTGCCATGACTTTGGTCTCGGCTCACCCAAGCCGGGCAACAAGAGCACCATATTCCCCAAGACTCTATGTGCATCCCTACGCTACTGTGGCTGGTAGCTGACTGACGTGACCAATATTTAGCGCGACATATTGGGCTTGACGGCTATTGGATTGATGCGGTGACATCAGTCTGATCGCAAGCTAATCAGAATCCAGAGCGACCCTCCACCTCCTCGCAGCTCGTTGCGGTTTCGGAACACTTGAGTATCCCACGAAGCCCACCCTGAACATCATCACGATAAAGGCATCAGCAGGGAGCCATCCGAGGTATCACACTTGGCACACTAATCCGTACAGAGTACCAGGCCAGCCAGTCGAAGGTACCTTGAGGAGCTAACCCTCTTGCCGACCAGGAGTGTTGGCGGGCACTTTACGGATTGGCCATCCTTGCTGTCTTCTAGATTGGGCATATTTGGATCTTTCCCCTGCTTATTTGCGCATCCTCTTGTCTTGTCTTCCGTGCAACGGTCCCGTGTAACGGTGAAGAAAGTCGTACGCAGTACACTCGTAACTTGCTCTGTCCGGAGAGGAGAGAGTCCAGAATCCTCGGTGGGTGTGGTACTGATTAAGGTGGTGTAGATCAATGCCACATTGCCCAGGAAACTTCGATTACGACCCTACCTACCCTGCCATCTCACCCCACATTTGCCCACCCACCCTCTGGAGCACCCACTCAGCCAACAAACCAGCGAGCCACCAAGCCCGCCGAGCCCACCAAGCCCACCCACGAAAGCCCAATTCCAGCGCATCTCTCAAGCATCAGGTCTCGCCAGTGGGGTCAGGTTCAGATTCTGGCTCCAACTTTTTGGGGATCGGGATTGGAACTTTTGCCTCCACTGCCTACCTAAGTCCTCTTGCTGCTTCTTCCCGTGAGAACCCACCGTAATGATTGCGCATTGCCGTGTTGCTGTTACTCCTTCAGTCTCGCTAGGTAGGTAGGGAGTCTGGGTTGTCAAGGTCCGCACGCCAGACTTGAGCCTCGTCAAGGACGACTGGTTAAATATTGACCGTCGTATCCCCACTCTTGCTCCAGGAGCTCAACCGTGAGTTGTTCTTCGATTCTTCGCTTGTTCTTTCTGTCGAACGTCAGTGCTTTGCTCCTCCCCGCGCCAGTTGCAATCTGCCTGCTGTGTCTGGTTTGATTTCACCTATCCGTCCTGTCCGCCTTCCTCCAACAACATTTGTTGACTCGCAACCATCGTTGGATGAGGCTGTCTGTTACTCACAGGCCAACCCTTAGTTTGACAGACTCGGACCCCAGACTTTTGTTTGCCGTTGTAGAATCGGCCAGATGAACCAACAGACATCTTCAACGGAGCGTGAGCGCCTCTTACAGCAGAGGATCTGGCAGCTCGAGAGCGAGCTGCATCGAGAAAGGTCTGCTTCGTCACTGCCCAACCTGAGTTCCGAGTTCCCATCTTCTTCGCCTCTGCCTTCGGCGGCGCCGCTGTATCCATCCTCGGCCACAATATCAGGCGGCTCGCGGCTATCCTCGTCACCTTCGAACCGTGGCGTGCTTAATCATGCCCGGCGTCGGTCCGTCTCTCGGACAATGGCCCCGCCTATAGCCGCGTCCACAGCCATCGGGACTCAGGTATGTGATTCAACTATCTCCAATCAATATTCCCCAATTTCAACTTAAGAAAGGCTCGCTGACATTCTCAGACACCATCCTTGACCTCGTTTCCGTTGAAGCGGGCGAAGACAGTCTCGACGGGGCCGCCGCTATCGAATTCGCACTGCCAGCCAATGAAGCGGGCTAAGACAGCCTCGATGCAGCAAGCACGAACCAGTCCAGCCGTTCAGATGCAGAGGTCATCCTCATCAATGTCGACGACGTCTACCCCAGTCACCACATCATTCTCCAGATGTGGTCCCTTCTCCGGGTCTGGCCAGGTCACACCGCCTCCTCAACTCCCGGCTCAAAGGCCCCAACAGACACCCACCGGCCATGGTGATGCGAAAATGACGGAGAGGCACCAAGGCGAACCATCACCAACCACCGACAAAGGACTATACAACATGCCCTCTGGGGTCTACAACACCATGCAGCAGCCAATGCTTTCGTCCCTTACAGAAACACCCGTCGAGCTCCAAGATGTCGGCATGGATATCCCCGAGTTCCTAAGACTCCAGACCTCGGAGACCGAACTGCACTCTCCCGATTTATTTGAGGAGCTGGTGTGCGACGGTGCGACAACGCAGCGTCTCTTGCCATTCCAGGGGTACTCAACAACACCCATGTCGGTATGCGGCTCCCTCACGGACGCCCCGACACTTGACGACAACGACATTGCCATGAGTCGACAAAACAGCAACATGTATAGCGACGCCTCCATGGCAGACAAACTAGCCATCAGCATGATGAGAATAGAGTCCCAGAATTCACACTTGGATGTGCCCTCGATGCAGCAAGGCCACTTCCATTTCCCGGCGGGGACTGCGGCGGCGCCTTCATTGCTGGGAAAGCGGACCTTCCCGGTCGACCAGCAAGATTTCTCTCAGATCGGCGCGGGCCCCTCGGCTCAATTCCCGCAAGTCTACTCAGTCTCAACACCGACCTTCCAGTCGGCAACGGCAGCGATGATGAAGCGAAGAGAGTCATCACAATCGACCGAATCAATCGACATGCCGCCGATGGACTACGACTCTGAGTCTATGCTAGTCTACCCCCCTTCTTTCCACGACTCCACGTCAATGGAGCGGTCTGATTCTAGCACCAGCACCAAGTCAAATCGGTCGTTAACACACCGAGCTAAGGAGGCACTAAAGAGGCAGACGCTAAACGCCGCGAAGGCCCCGTTGCTGCAGCCCAAACCTGTCCTGCTCAACCCGGAGCCTGATACCCAGGCTGCTGGTGCTGGTGCGGCAGCGAAAGCGGCCAAAGACGGCAAGACGGCCATCACAGCGGCAAAGAAGTACGAGCGGCCAAAGCACCCCAAAGTGAAGTGCTCGATCTGCAATGAATACCCAGACGGTTTCCGTGGCGATCACGAACTTCGCAGGCACACCGACGCCAAGCACAAGCCGAGGGTCACCAAGTGGGTTTGCCGCGATCCCACTGTCGACGACGGCCCGGGTTCCGACCTCGTCCCCTTGCAGTCCTTAAAGCAGTGCAAGGCGTGCAGCAACGAGAAGAAGTATGGGGCCTATTACAACGCCGCCGCCCACCTCCGCCGGACGCACTTCATGCCGAAGGGCCCGCGAGGCAAGAACGCCGCTGCCAGCAACTCAAGCGACGATAGCGGGAACGGCAGGGAGAAACAAAGCCGTGCCGGCAGTGGCGGTGGCGACTGGCCGCCAATGGCCAGCCTGAAGCCTTGGATTAGGAAGCTGGAGGTGTCTCGAGAGAACTCCAGCGATGACGAGCCTAATGATGTCAACCTTGAGGACATAGACAGGGAGGAGGAGGAGGAGGAGGATGAGCAAACCGAGGGCGACAAGCGCCTTCAGATGGATGATGATGCATCTCCACAGCTCCTGCCCATGTATGGAGTCGAACCCCTCGGCATCCCCGACTTCAACCTCTTGGATGGCATCACCACAGCCAGCTTCCACGGCCTGTCCGACTCCGGTGCCAACTCGCTTGGTCCCAACTCTGTCAGCTTCTATGATCTGCCCATCTCCTCAGCCAGCTTCAGCCTCGGTCCTTCGCTTCACACCACCAGCCTCGTCGGCCATGGATCAGAGATGCACTACCACAGCCCCTCAACGGCGACCATCACCGCAGGCAACATGTACGAAGACTCGCCGCAGTACAGCCCGAGCACGGCTGTCAACCACATGGCGTTCTCGCCAGATGAGCAGCAGGAGTTTGACTTCAACGCTGTCTTCCTGTCTGGGGTCGGTTCCTCTACCTAAGAGATTTCCTTTTTTTTCCTCACGTTCTTTTAGTCGCGGTTATTTCCCCTTTGGTCTCTGTTCCTCCATTCGGCCCCTCATCGATCTCTTTCATAATTCCGTCACTGATGGAACAGAAAAGGGGTGGCAAAAAGAAAGAAACTAAAAAAAAGTAAGAAGAAAAAAAGTCAAAACAACAAAATCCGAGACCAAAACAAAGACAAGCAGAAAAGCACCAGAGAGGACAAGTTGGTCTCGTTCATGTCTTGTTCGTCAACTCTGTTGGAGCTCCCTTTCTGCTCCCCTCGGGACTCATCGAAGTCCTAGCCTGGAGCCTAGACGGCTGCAGCATAAATCTTCCGAGCAGGAGGGTGCGAGCGGTGTTGAACCTGCCCTCCCTCAAAGCGTCGCCTGCCCACCCTCGACGAGTGCTGATGGCTAGGGGTCATCAGCTATCGCCGACCGCAAGCGCTCTCGGCGTCCCTCTTACCTTCACGTTGCCCTCATACCCACCGACATTTCGTTTCATACTTTAATCAGTCGAACTTTTTATTCTTCTTGTTTGTTTACCCCTTGCCTTTCATCTAGTCGGTGGGGATACGTTTTGTCTCCACGGCAGCCTGGGCTGCCATGAGACACTAAACCTGTAATTTACAAAATTTCACGCCCAACGTTCCCTGCATCCCGCCGGCAAGGCCTGAGTTGAGATCGCAGTCAAAGGGAAAGGAAAGAATGGAAAGGGACCCGCGGCCCAACGCCGCGTCCAGCCCGCAAGGGGGTCTATGGACAACTGTTTATTCGGGGGTTCAGCGAAAATGGAGCTGCGGCAGGGTTGGCCACTGCTTTGGATGCCTCAGGGATGGCTGGACATTTTGCGTTGCTTTCGGGTGCCACTATTTCGTTCGCACCGCGCTGTCATCTGCGTTCTTCCTAGTCTAATTATAGGGCACATGCTGGAAGGGCGGTGTGCTTTGGTACGATTCCTGCCGGGAGAGCAGTTTCTTTCTTTCTCTGTGGTGGGCTCAAGGTGCATGGATATGGCTGCATTACTCCGGAGTGACGGTTTGGGTTCTCCTTCGAAAGTTGATCATCGATCATGTGTAACGAGTTTTAACGACACCGACGGAAGCGTCGAGGAAATGGATTTCAATATATCTGATGACCTCGAAAGAAGGAAAAACAAAACAGAAACAGAAACTCGTAGACTCGTCTTTGCCGTCTCCTTCCTGATTGCCTGCCTCATTGCTTGCATGCGTGCGCCCAACCTGATGCCGACCTTGGAACAGGAACATCCTTCGATTCTCTTCACCTCTCTTCCTTCATCCCCCGACTGTGTGGGTGCTCAAGTAGAGGACCCAGTGATGGAGGAGAAACACGTGGCCAATTCGGCTCACAAGCAGATTTGGGGAGTCGGGAGGAAAGTAGGTGCGGCGGGAAAGCCCGGTGTTCCATCGGTTCCCCCGTGCGATCTCTCCCTGACCCGGGCCCGGCGGCCGCTTGTTTCCGACGCGGAAGACGCCAGCGCCGCGGCTGGATCGGTCCTTCCGGGTTAGCTGGCTAGCCGGGGCTTGGGAAGCCAGGGCGCTTGAGTTCTGCGGCGGGGACATATGGATCGATTTGCTACACCTCCCGAGCCCTGCTGCAACTTGCCCTCACTCCAGGTGCAGAGGTGCGGACTGTAGCTTGCCCCGAAAGACCAAGGGTTTGCGCAATAGGCAAATGCCCATTCTTGTTGAGTGCTGTGTCCAACAGGCCAACTTGCTACGCTATGCGGAAACGTGATGACCTAAACCTACTGGGGGCAACGCTACAGGAAGGGTTAGGTACGTTAGGTAGGTAGCTGACTACAGAAGGCCGAGAGCTAGGACTGCGTAGGAGGCAGTGACACTGCCAAAGGTGGGGGTTTCTCTTACGTTTCCTAATGCCAAATCGCATCGGGAGCCAAATTCCAAGCAGAATGTTCGACAGTGGGTTGATCCGTGTCGTTGGGACTAGCCAAGAGCTGAAAGCATGCGCTAGCAGGAAAGGCTAGCCGAGTTTCACTAGTCGCCAAGGTGGCTAAGGGGAAGACCAACGCTATTCGGTACACCCTCCCAGAATGGGGTACCCATTCCCGGTGCGATAAGTTGATGACATACACCGTGTATGCACTATATTACTAGCCATCGCTTTCTGACGACTGGAGAAGGTTGGAGGCTGTCCTGAATGTGACCGCCTGCGTCGGTGGCTTGACTCGGCGGCGGTGTGCAGGACTGTCAATCTCGACGTGAGCGATTCAAGGCGAAGGGGTGGAGGGGAGGCAGAGGGGATACTAATGCTCTGTCCCATGCATGGTCCGTAGTGAGGTCCCTCTGGGACGACGTCGGTGGCGTACCTAGTCGAGCACTTTGCTGTTCCGGTCTTGAGAACCGATATGAAGAAATTAAGACCGGGAGGGGGGGGGGAAAGGAGATTGTTTAAGAGGGGCTTGCTCAGGGGTGCCAGCAGACACGGGATGGAGAAAGAACGCAGTCTGTTTCGTTTCGACGCGTGCTTCACGGTTTATCCTCTGAGGCCCTGATGTGGTACCCCGCGGGCTGGTAAATTATTCTCTGATGCTGGCTGCATCATAAATCGACTGACTGACACGAGAGAAGTCTGTCCAGGGTCTCCAAGATGCAAGAAGTCTGAACCGTGCAGCTTCAGCTTCGGGGAAGCAGGTTGCAACACACACTCACCAAGAACACCATGCACAGACCCATTCTCAGTGTGGATATGGCTCCAACTGGCCAGAACAGATGACACTCAGCACCAACAGACAGTGTGATTCCCCACTTTCCGTTCGGTTTCCTCGCCGTGCTCTCCAAAAACCCCTTCTGTCTGGAGCCTGTTCAATCTTACCTCTGCCTCCGCCTCCGGTCAATTCCATAGATGATGGAATAAATGCGGCATTAGGCCTCATCAATCGCATTACACTAGGGTCAGTGCGTCGGCAGCTCGCGGTGTTCCTCGGCCAGTCTCAACGCGCCAGTCCCTTGAGGGAATGCCCCTTCCTCTTAGGACGACCACCCTAAGGGCCACCAAGGAAGAGTCGCACTGAAAAGGCGCCCAGCCGTTATCAGATGGGCTAGTCGTGTCACCCCATCGCTCAGTGCTCAACTGCGGATTATTGGCGTGGGATATTGTGCCTACAGAGGGGAAACCCCCTGGGGAAAAAAAAAGAAAAGCAAAAATTACGACGTATTGAGAATTGCAGATACGTTATCAGCCCCACGCCTCATTGCGGTTGGCAACAAATATCATGGGTATCTCCTAAGTGGTGTTTTTCTGCCGACCATTGACCTTGAGGAAAGGTGGTGAAGTAGGTAGTCTCTGGCCTACACATTGGTGGTGCGTGCCATTCGAAATATCTTGCTTAACTCGTATGATCCTCAGAGGAGGCTGTACTACGCACCTTTCTCTCTCTCCAGCAAATGGTGGCTGTCAGACTGCAACCTAAGAAGTTGCCAAAGAGAAAGCGTTGTTTCTTAAGTTGGAGACGGGCCAGAGGGATAGGCAGATTGAGGAGAATGGCGCCACCAAGCCTCTTGAGGAAAGGGTCTGCCCCAGGAGTGCATGGCCAGCCGCTTTTGTTTATTCCATTCTCCCAAGAAAAACTCAACCAGATCCAGTCAAGACTGGATTCTGCAAATTTGTGTCATTGCGATGAAAGAAACTGATGAATGCTGCACGATAGCCGCTTGGAATGCTCGCCTTGACTTGCTCTATTTTGAGGACCCCCACCTATTTCCCTCGTGGTGGTGGGAGGGGATGCGATGGGATTGGGAATGACCGCAGTTCACATCAGGACTGCAGCAGTCGGCCTTAACAGGACCCAACCAGGACTCGCTGGCCGTTCTGACTGCCAATGATTCCCGCCAAGCTGCTAAATAAAACTAGAAGGAGCACATAAGCATACAAATAAAAAGGCAAAATATCGGAGGGCAGAGGCGAATCTTACAAACGGGACGCAACATAGCGGCGCAACAAGCCTCGATCGAGGACGGATCCATGCTCGAGGGTGTCGTGGCTCACTCGACATTGGCTAATCTCGTGCGGGTGCAATTACTCGCTGACGAAAGATGTCTCTCTGAGACTTTATGTCCTACCCTCCAGCACCTTCTTTTACTTGCCGGCAGCTGTCATAATCTGATAATTTTTAGCCTTGCGGCGGATCGATCGAGGAGTTACTCTGAAGATGTGTTCTGCATGTTATATCTGGGGCACACTGGCAGACAGGCGGAAGGATTTGGGGATTTGCGGGAAAATAAAGACAATCTTTGGGATTTGACCCTGGACCCCTGAATAGTTTCTGGCTCTTCGAACTGGAACCTAGCAAGTGCCAGTCTATCTGCCGTCCCATTATCCTGCCGTGGCCTAGGGGTGTTCACCGGTTGGGAAGTGGGAACCGACTGGCCTACCCTCGACTCGTCTGACCGCCCGATAGATATCATCCAATCACCAGCACCGTGTACACTGCCATTCACCTTTCTTTTTTCTTCGTCAGATATGCCCTGACTCCAAGCCCCATATTCCTTGTCTCGACATTCATCTCATCATTAAAGAGACAGGCCTTCCCCCGGGCTTGCATCGCCTCCTTTCTGGGCAGCCACAACAACCCAGAGCCCCAACCCCATCTGCCCTCCATTGCTGCTCCCTCTTTACCCCAGACACCCTTGACTTGGCGAGGCAACGCCAGGCGCCACAACAAAGCCTGTACTTGCACACTTTGCGGTCACAATGGGCGACTTCGACGCCACCTTCGTCGAGGCTGTCAAGGTCCAGAGCTGGTCTTTGTATTCGGTGGGGATACTCTTCATCTGTACGAGGACGTAAGTCACGCACAATCCGTCCCCCTTCACCTTCTGACTTTTCTGTCATCGCTGCCTTGGCGGGATATGGATGCCGGGATGGCTACTGATGTTGTACTCGTCCCAACAGATTCGCCCGAATCCACAGGTTAGGGCTCAGGCAACTACAAGTAGACGACTACCTAATGCTTCTCGTGGGTGTATGTTGAGTCCCCCAGCCGCATGGCCACCCCATTCAGACTTCTATGCCGTGTAGCGGCCGTTGCTGCGTTTAGTGTTACAGAACCGTTGCGGTGACTGGCAAATGCTGACGGACCGTGGATACTACCTCTCCGATAGGGCCTATACACAGCACTCATCGTCACCCTCAACGTCATCTGCCAGGGCGGCGGCTCGAACCTCTACCCGCCTGAAATGGCGGGGACATTCACGGAGCATCAGATAGAGGAGCGCATCTATGGGTCCAAGATCGTAGTGTAAGCCACCCGCGCACCCATAGCCTTGGCTATGGCGCATCCTGTCCCCACACGGATATACTGACAACGCCTTTGGAAACAACAAAACAGTGTCAGCGAGCAAGCCATGCTCAACGTCATCTACTGCATCAAGACGTGCATGCTGATCATGTACACGCGCCTGACGCTCGGCCTCACGACGCAAAAGATCGTCCGCTACCTGGCCATCTACGTCGCGATCGGCTGGATGGCCACCCAGATCGCCTTCTTCACGGCCTGCCGGCCATTCCAGGGCTACTGGGCCATGCCGCCGCCCAACCCGCAGTGCACGACGCTCGAGCACTACGCCATCGTGCAGGGCTGCTTCAACATCTCGTCGGACCTCCTGATGCTCTGCATCCCCATCCCCCTGGTGCTCAAGGTCAACATGGCCTGGCGCCAGAAGGCGATGCTCCTCTTCATCTTCTCCATGGGCGGCTTCGTCATCGTGGCCGCCCTGCTGACAAAGGTCATGAACCTGACCAACGTCTGGGACCCGAGCTACATGCTCTGGTACATCCGCGAGTCCTCCGTCGCCGTCTACGTCTCCAACTTGCCCATGATCTGGCCCCTGCTCCGCGAGTGGTTCCCCTTCCTGCGCAACCTCCACCCGACCAGCAACCGGCAGACGGGCGGCAGTGGCGGCCGCCCCGCCTACGCCGCCAAGGGTAGCCGCGGCGGGCTGGGCGGCGGCGACTCTTCGGGCGGCAGCGGCAGCGCCGGCGGCTCCGCCCTCCGCAGCGCCGACCGCGGCGGAGGCGACGTCGGCCTGATCACCATCGGCGGCAGCGGCGCCGCCAGGGCCGACCGCCGCGGGCGCCGCGACAGCCTCGACTCTGCCTACGATATGGAACTGGCGCTCAAGAAGGACCGCGTCTCCCCGGCCGGGGCGGGGCATGGCGGCGGGCCTTCGCCGTCGCCGCGCCGCATCGTGGACGAGGAGATGGGTCGCATCGACGGCGCGGCGGCCCATCAGCAACACAGCGGGCCGCCGTCGTCCTCGTCTTCGTGCTCCGTATCTTCGTCCCAGCAGGCGGCCCGCGGCCAGTTTACCGCGGACGCGAGCTCCAGCACCGAGCATATCGTGCCCTCGGCGGGGCAGGCGGCCGCCCCCGGCACGGCGGCCACCACGACGGAGGTGGTGGCGTTGGACCGGCGGGCGCCCCTGAGCGGGATACACATCCAGCGGACCGTCGAGGTGCGGCGGGCCGACTCGAACGGCGACCTCGAGAAGGGGTCCGTCTTCGACTGGGAGAGGAGCGGCAGGGCCACGCACCTTGCTAACATTAATGGGCATGGATACACGAGGTAGCTCTGTGGAACGGCCGCCTCGTTTTGGATTTCTCGGGGGAAAATAATGATTTCCTTGATGGAGTTTTCTCCCAATTTTTACCCGTCCTAATTTTGGCTCTACCTTATTTTTTATTTTTTATTATCCTTTTTGGGTCTCCGCGATTGCGTCGTCTGTGTGGCTGCGGCGGCGGGATGCCGCGTTTTTGACAGCTCCCCACCACGAGCATCAGCACCACCACCACAGATCCGCGGCGGCGGCGGCGCAGTGCAGGAACGCAGGGGCCTCAATCGGTAGCGCAGAACGATGGGTTTCTAAACAATTGACAAGACTAGCGGGCGGCGCATGGACAAAAAGGATGGATTGAGGGACGAACTTGGGAAACGCCGGCGCGGGGCTTGTTTTTTTTTTGGAAAGATACCTACTACTGCGAATTCACTTTCTGGTATTTTATCAAAGAGAGCGTTTCTTTTGTTTGGGAAGACTTAGTTTGATACGATATGATAGCGCGGAGTCGGGGATCTCTGTGCCTCTATTTCTATGTAGGTAGCCAAAATAGATAAATTCAACCACTGGTATGTTTCATTACGACTCGGTATTAGAGGCAGAGATGCTGGTACGAAGTTGACTAAGACCAGTTGTGGACATGCCCGACTGTGGTCGCTAAGTACAGGCAGAAATCGATATATGAAAAAAATGGGGAAAAATAGAAAAAATAGGAAAAAAACATCTGGGGTATCAACAACTCGTGACACAAGAGGAGCACGCTGCTCCAGCCGGGGTAATAGTCCATATCAAACATAGTACAACCGACACGCGCACCTCCATCCAGCCCCCATCCCCCCTTGCTCACAGCCACCTCCAGCTCCCGACGACCCGCCCTTCCTCCTCCCTGGCCAGCAGCCCGAACGCGGCCGGCGACAGGTCCACGTCTGTGGGCTGGCAGCCCGTGCAGCGGTCGACCACGACCACGTCGACGTCGGCCCGCGCCCCGCCGCGCGACACCCTCATGCGCCGCCCGCAGAGCGGGTTCTCGTTCGGGTTCGACGACGGCGCCGAGGCCAGCTCCCGGGCCGCGGCGTCGTAGAGCTCGTGCGCGACGGCCGCCACCAGCTCCCTGGCCGACGACGTCCACCCGCACGCGCCTAGGGCTGGCTCGTA
This sequence comes from Pseudohalonectria lignicola, assembly GCA_003049395.1. Classification (NCBI taxonomy): domain Eukaryota; kingdom Fungi; phylum Ascomycota; class Sordariomycetes; order Magnaporthales; family Ophioceraceae; genus Pseudohalonectria; species Pseudohalonectria lignicola. The sequence continues at coordinate 37,548 of PYSP01000316.1, forward strand.
GAAGGTCAGGTCGCCCGTGTGCGTCGCACCCGAGTCCCTCCCGGGGAGGGGCAGGGGTGGCGGCGGCCCAGATGCGCCACCGCGGGAGGAGAAGCCCGCGCCGAGGCCCACCGCGAGTATCACGACCAGGAGGAGGACGGCCGTGAGGAGCACGAGGAAGGCGCGGCGTCGGAGGCCCAGGTAGCGCCGCTGCGGGGGGAGGAGGGCGTCGAGTCGCGTGCGGAAGGGGGACTGTCGTGTCGTGGTGGTTGCTGTCGATGGCGCGACTGCGAGATGAGACGCGCCGTCGCTGACGCTGTGGTTGAGGCTTGTCCCGTGGGGCGGGTCAATTGCGCCTGGTGCAGCCTCTTTAGCGAAGGCCGTCTCTTCCGCCGCCGTCGCCGGGCCATGTTGTGAGGTTGGTAGCGATGTCTCGCGAGCGTCCGCGGCTGGGGCAGCCGTCGTGTTGGCATGCGGACGGAGCAGACGGTCGATGAAACTGCGCCCCCTCGGGCTTCTGGTCTCCCATTCGAGTTCGTACGCCGGCGGGGGATGCTGAGGCGCGGAGGCGCTCTCGTGAGTGGCCATGGTAAACGTGGTGTCTCGGTTGCGAGGTGGCAATGGCTGTGAGTACCGATGGCGAAGAATGAGCAGATGGGACGGCTGGCTGCTCAAGGGCTCTTCATGTCGAAGAATAATAAGAGACGTGGAGAACCATCCTAGAAGGAGGCATTGCAAGGAAGGGCAATCAAGCGATGTTGGCGATATCTTCCAGATGCCTTCCAGCTTGGTAGATGCATCGCATGAGGTCGCGGACGATGACGATGAACGGTTGCCCTGCTAAACATCAAACTCCTGGAAATTCGTCATGATCTGCATTGAGAAACCTTGGAAGGGATCACCAAGATTCTCCCAAGGCCCGTGCTTCGACAGGGGCTGACACTTGATCCATTGCAGGGCTGGGTAGTCGAAACGCGCTTAGCCTGATTCGGACGATTTCCCACATCCGCGGTTCTTCCCACTCGAACCAACTTTTCTTCCTCGTCTTCTGAATGCCTTACTTGATTGCTGGATAGGACGACGGGTGTGAGCTTACGAGAGCGCAGGATAGCCTCCTTCAAATTTTGTACCCTTTGATTGAATCGTCTAGTTCGCTAATGTTTGTCTGTTTACGCTCAGTGGTGTTGTAATTATTGAAGCGACTTCTAACGAAAATATCTGTCACAACAGGAGTGTTTGTTCATGTCCGCCTCCTAAGGAACCGTCGGGCTGTCCGATCCCAGGTCGGCCCATACAGACCGTGGAAACTGCACACCAAAGTTTCTCTGGGACTGGGACTGAGCATCTTTGTGGAAAAACTTCAAGATGTATTAAAAGAGGCTAGTACTTCCCTACATCCACTTGTACAACTAACCGACGAGATGCCTGGAGATTCCATCCACTAGCATTGGGTAACTTGATGTTGAGACGGACTCACCCAGATACGGGGAAGATCTTTCTTCCTCCGCTGGGCCTCTGGGAGACAACGATCGTCTTGACCCCACGGTATGCTCTTTGCCGGTGCCTCAGGGCGCAGAGCAAACCCCCTGTTTGACCTTCAGCGATCTTCTAATTATGTCGGAGGCAAAGAGGGCTTAGGAGTGCGCCCTCTGAGAGACGGCTTGACCTCAGCGGCAGTGTCTCGAAATATCATTGCGAACATGATGTTATGATATGTCATATTGCTTGCCTGTCCCAGTGGCCAGCAGATTCATATGGTTCGAGGTTCTTCTGTCACCATCCTTGAATTCTAGAGACATCCCCGCTTCATCTCACCATTGGAGCTGCCCAGTACTGCAGACCACAGCCTTATTTGAACAAGCGAGTACTTGTTGGAGTGCAGGCATTCAAATTATGTAATTAGGCCGGCAACGGTAACTGGTTGCGGCCAATGGCCCGGCTGGCTTGTTACGACTGAACGGCAACAGCAGCTGTAGGAACGGGCAGTATGTTTCTCACACCATCTCAACCACAACGAGACCAAATGGGGCCAATGGCCTGCGTCTCGATGGCCTTCACGCGAAACTTGGCAGTCCTTGTGCCGCTCGAAAGACCTTGCCAATCAGATGGGGATCCTCAGTGCTAGTCATTTCCCATCTCTGCTTCCTCAAGTGGCCACCTACCATGGCATCTTAGACTTTGTTTACCCACTGCTGCTTTGCCAAATTCGGCTCACCTTCTCGCTAGGTCATTGTACTTTACCAGACCTCTCATTCTCAACGCGCCACGGTGGGTGAATCATATATTTGCTCGTCCACGTGGGTGAGTACATATTCATAACGACGCTGAGCCTTGCTTAGATATCGCCCTCCAAGGCCCGTAATAGCCTTCTTTCTCTCGCGTGCCTGGCAGAGGTAAGTGTCCCATAAACACCTGCAGAAGGATTCACTTGGGGTGAGTCACTAATTACCTCGCAATGGTCGTGAAGCTTGTACAGAGCCTCACCCTTGGACCCTCGGAACCTCAGACGCTCGATGCCCTGATGAGTGTCTCATCGCCTGGATGCCTGTGCGTACATATATTCCACCTCTTTGCCCTCCTTCAAACCACCCTCAATCTTCCCATCTTCAGCGAGATTCGACACAGACCCCCCTATTCCACTCTATAACCGATCTACCATCCTCACAACATCAATCCCAATGCCATCATCAAGATGAAGGTCACCAATCTCCTTGCCATCGCCGGCACCACTGCTGCTACCACCGTCTAGATCACTCCGCATGAGTAATACTCCTCATCCGTGAGGGTCCTGGGCTGTAAGATCAACACCAATCGCGTCGCCTACTGGCCCGGCTGGCCCGACTGCGACGACATCTGCGTCGAGGTCTCCGCCAACGGCCGTACTGTCCATCTGCTTAAGATCGACGCGTCTGGCGGTGCCTACGACATCTCGTACGACGCGTGGAACTACCTCGAGACTGGAGAGTCGGCTCTCACCAATCCGGTCGCCGGCGGCGCGATTCAGGCCGACTATCGGTTCGTTGATGTGTCTCATTGCAGGGATCTGATGCACACTGAGGATGGGAAGCTCCCGCTCTCGGCTGTGACCAGCATGGGATATGGTAATTATGTCTTTAACTCTTCCCCTTTCTCCGGTTGGCACATGCCCTGGGCTGACCTTTGAATGAAACCACACAGCCGCTGCCTGCCACCAGTCGGGGAGCTGGGTTGGGAACAACATGGCTCTCTTCAACATCTACGACCCAATCTGCAAGTACGAACACGACGAGGTCTGCACCCTCGACTGGAACTAGGGTGCCTACCAGGCTACCTGCGTGCATACCCTCGGAGCTAGCGGAGAGCTTCCAGGATGCTTGGTCAAGAACATTGCGTACATCACTGGACAGGAGTACTGTGCCTATTGATCTCAGCGGGAGGAAACTGCCCCTGTTGTGAGCTCCAGAAGTTGTTAGTAAAGGACAAGAACAGCGAGGGGTTGAAGATCTGGAACGCGGATGGGGATTCTGAATAAGACGATGGTTCTCACACACCTACGAGAGCAGAAAGAGAGACATACACAGAGAATGGGAGATAGAGAAAACTAGCGAATAGGTGTACCGCTGTTTCATTGTGCCTACCTTACCTAACCTTCACCGCTAGCGCGCCGATGTAGTTCAGTAGTTGGTACTACCTTTCTACTTATGACTCTCTTACATGGATTTGTTTATGTGAATGACACATGTGAGAAGCAATATTGACAAAGGGTTGAAGCGACGAAACAGTGATAATTAGCCAACAAACGACACCACCCATTGTCCTCTGAAAGGGCTCGAATATTGTATAATTGTGGGCCGTTCTAAGCCCCAAAGGCTCTGGTTTCCAACGATTCTCTCTATAGTGCCAACTGTGCGGACCCTTGGACGGCTGTAGCATTGGCCCTTTCTTTCGACCCCCTTGTGCCTATGTGCTTTGTGACCCCTATCACCTGCGGCTTAGAACCACAAAAGTAAGAAGCGGGGCCAAAACGGGCAAGAAAGACACAGCTGTCACTCTGCTGGAGATTCCACGAATTCACTACTTTCTACTCTGTAATGAGCTGGAGCAATGAATTATGATGTGCTGAAGCGGTGTCACGTACGGATCGTAGAGAAGATAATAGATGACGTTGTATAATTATGGCTTCATTTAAGGCTTCATCAGACTTGAGACTATAACATCATGTGAAAAATCAAGCGGATAAGGAGAATATACAGCACCGTCCTTGCCGGAGTAACAACCGACACGAAATAGACACAACAAACACAAGATATCCCCACAGCCAGGTAAGTACGCATGTAGCCAACTGCGTCAACATCTGCGAGTTGTATCTCCTACCATTGAGTCCGGGAAGAGCCCCGCGCCACATAAGCCGATCCCGCGAATGTCCATGACTCTTTCACTTCGGAAGGGGGCCACCCTGGGGTTGTTGCGCCTGACCAGCCGGGTAAACCCAAAATCGAGAGGAAGGGAATGTCCGCAAACTGGGATCCCACAAAGGCGAAGTCGATGGGGTGGCTGAGGCTCTGGCTCGAGCTAGCGTGATGTTGTTCATGAAGTCGGACGGGGCTGCGAGACAGGACTTGGATGCCGTTGCTCCCGCTGCTGGCGGATGAGCGTGCCATGGAGGACGACCCACAGGTGGCGCCGACGCTAGAGGATTGGTATCCCGTGTGGGTTGGCCTTGGGTCCGCCCTTTATGGGTTGATGTTAGAGACGGTGTCGATGGCGGAAGCAGGGTTGGCGCATGTCAGGGAACATATTTACATGATGGCCCTTGTTGGAGTTGGGAGAGGCAAGGCACCAACGCGTAGTGTGTGCAGTGGACACTCCGGAACTCGCCAGTTCGACGGACGTGGGTTTACAAAGGGAAGTGCTTCGGCTGGGGGCTGTAGATGTGGTAGAGTCGAGAATCTCAGGATGTGGTGGCTATGATGATGAAAAGGTAGTGTTGAACAGCCATGCTCTGGGGTAAGATGGGATTGCGCTGATATTTATGTTCGAAGATAGCAAAGGCCAGCATGGGGGGATAACGCACAGAAGCGCTTGGCTGTGTTCCCAGATTTGGGTTGCCTCACGATATAACATGAGTGATCCAACTAGTGAGGGAGGAAGTCGTCGAGTCCGCTGGTCACTTTGCAACGCCACGACCGATGGAAGGGATACCTGGGGACAAATGAGCCCACGGATTCTGACATAGTCGCAAATCGTCCGCCTCTCTCCCGTTAAGCTACTGCCTGGTTGGCTGGTATCTTTTTGGATTGATGTTGGGCGCGCCTGCGCCACGGGGATGTTCACACGTAGGTCATGGGTTATGACGATAAAAAATGAGCTGTGATTGGTCAATGGACGGCTCTGGCTCGGGGTATCTGCTCGACCGGGCGAAGTGCCGACCTCCGGTATCTAGGCGTATGCAGGCAGTGGGCGTACGCAGGCAGTGGGTGGAGATTCGAGGCCAAAGGGACGATGGTGATTTGCTGTTCTCTTTCTCCATCCAGTCAGAGTAGCAGTGTGCATAATCCAGAGTACGTAGTCTGTGGATGATGCTGTGGATCCTACTACGCCTGCTCTCGGGCGGGGTGGTGAGCCTCGCCAATCTACCCCTGCTTCGGTTAACTGGATGCGGTGGCTCTCACTGAGTCTCTCTTTCTGATCTCAGTTTGGCTAGCAATTAGGGTAAGCCAGTCGTGGCTTGCTGGATTTCCTGATGTGAGTATATTTGGGTTATCAAGGGCTGCCGAGTGGCGCCAGAGTCCGCACATGATTCGCTCTTCTCTTTTTATTTAGCAACGTGATTCATTGGCCATCGAGTCGCCCAGTTCCATGGGTGTTCCACACCCCCCTTACCTCGGTAGACTCTTGCCACGCCTGCAATCCATTCGAGGCGGACTTTGGCAGACAATCTTGACTCTAGTCCTGCCGCATAAACTCGACGGTTATGGCTTCTCTGCCGTCCCCTCTGACCCTTTCCCTTCTCAGCCGCACCTTGATTTTCACGGGTTTCCTCAACCCTAAGCAGAATTCTCAACAACTGCCGAGAGCTTCCTGAGCAATCACCTACAATGGATCGCACGCTCCCACACGATCAACGATGGGGCCCTTTGAAAGAGACTATCGTTGATCTCTACATGAGAGAGGGCCTCTCTCTTGCTCAATTGGCCAAGCACATGAAGGAGGTCCATGGATTCAATGCACAGCGAGTCAAAGCCCTAACTACTAACGACTGTAGGCCGGTGCGGCGGGTTTATCTCCTCAGCCAGAAGACAATCGGCCTAGACCAAGTGGTCCTAACAGCTACTTCTGCCAGGCGGCCTTACTGCCGCTACCGCTTTAAGTCATGGGGCGTATAATGATACGACCCGGGCTAAGGAAATGGTCATCAAAAGGTATGGGAAACGATTCCGCGAAGATGCCAGCACGTCAAACATCACCATATACCAAGGTGGCGTGGACAAGGACATGACAGAAGCCCGAAAAAGGCAGCTGCGGAGGTACATCACCAACCAGCTGAAGGATAAGAGGCCTGCACCTCTGATGACACCCGGATGTAAGTAAAAGAACAATATATGTAAGACGAACGCAACGAATATAATCGTGCCAACGCACGCACACACACACACACATACATACACACACACACACACATACATACACACACACATACATACACACACACACACACACACACACACACACACACACACACACACACACACACACACACACACACACACACACACACACAC
>PYSP01000317.1:0-44191 GCA_003049395.1 Pseudohalonectria lignicola
TTCCACATGTCCTCCTCCTCGTCCTCCTCCACAGCCCGCTCCGCGACCCGCCGCCTCCTGAAGGAGCTCGAGGCCTGGCACGCCGAGTGTGCGCGGGAAGGGGGCTCGGTCGCGGCTGCGGCGGCGGGCGTGGAGCGGCTGGGCCCCGTGAGCGAGGGGGACCTGTTCAACTGGGAGGCGGTGATCAACGGGAGGGGGATCGCTGGGGGTTATGAGTGTGCGTTGTGTTTCTACTTCCCTCCTCCTGACTTTCCGTCGTGTTGTTGATTTTTCTCGCGGTTCCTTCGGTCCCACCCCGACGAACTACAAGGAAATGATTAAACGACCAAAAGAAGTAATACATATAGAAAAAGACGGAAAAGGGAAAAAAGAATTTCGCTGATACGTTTAAGGATGCACGCCCGCCCGTCCGCCCACAGCCGGCCGCTGGCTCCTCTCCATCTCCCTGCCGCGGACGTACCCGCTCCACCCGCCCGCGATCCGCTTCGTCACGCCCGTCGTCCACGCCAATATCTCGCTCGCCGACGGAGAGGTCTGCCTCGACCTGCTCAAGGAGGCCTGGACCCCGGCGTACTCGGTCCTCGAGACGGTGAGGGCCGTGAGGCTGCTGCTGGCCACCCCGGAGCCCGACAGCCCCCTCAACGTCGACGTCGCGGCCCTCGTGAGGGCGGGCGACCGGCTGGGCGCGGCGAGGCTCGTCGAGTTCTGGATCAGGGATGGCGGGGGCAGGTATGAGGGGAAGTGAGTGGTGAAGAGAGAAAGCTTGGGGGAGGGTGTGGTGTGGTGATGATGGTGATTTATGTGGACGGGGTATTACGAGAGGTCTGGTTTTGGATCGACGAGAAGCGAAAGAAGGAAAGAAGAAAGAGAAGGAAAAAAAAAGTCAAACATCTTAAGGGGGCTGTATATGTGCTATTCAAAAGAAGACACTTATCGTCGCTAGGTATTCGGAGTTTACGGGGCTCATGTTATTTTAATTGTCACGATCACGACCACGGCGGGATATATCGGCCAGGGGCTCTCGGAGGATGAAGCTCATGCTTCTGAAAGAAGACTCTTTTCACATCCAGGTTCATATTAGGGAACCTTTCTCGTGCCATGAACTATGAACATGAACTGCGACCATAAACGCTGGACAAAACCCCAGTCCCAGTTCTGCACTCAAGTGTACAGAGTTCTTCGAGGACTAGTCTAGAGCTTCCGGCGGACACATGGAGAATCCGTTATGATATAGGTAGCAGAGCTTACACAGAAGACCACAGGACAGGACAAAGGAAACATAAGAGGAAAACAGCCCCTCCCAAAAACAAAACGCCTTGCGCCCTAGGCGCGACGACGACCAGGAAAAGTTTGGTATCCGGGCCACCGCGACGCCGCATGCCGAGTTCGTCCGCGTATTCCTCTATTCTTATTGCCAACTGAGGTGAAAGTAAGATAGTTGCCCCCATGACCGACCGGCCCGCCAGCTCTTCTCATCGTCTCTGTGTACTTGTTCAAATGTGACTCGTTTGTATCAGACGAAGAGACCAAGAAGGAGAAGGCCAATATCTCCGCTCCTCAATCTGTATCTGTTTTGCATCCCTCGGAATCGTATATATTCCTGGCACATACACACAAGAGAAGTCGGTTTGCTTTACTCGTTGTAATGGTATACCTACAAGGGCACAAGCAGGGGGGGCGTGTTAGCAAGCGTGTCCACCAAATTTTTTAAATTCTTTTGACAAAACACACAAAAATAAGAGAAGAGAGAGAGAGGGAGAAAGACTAACCTTATAGTTGGGCAGGCCGATGCTCTGCCAACCCAGCCTCTTGGCCATCTTGGCAAACCCCTCCGTCTCGATCAGGTGGTAGAAGGGGAAAGGCGGGAACATGGCGCCGTCGCGGTGGACCTCGGCCTTGACGAGCAGCGCGGTGCCGCCGACGCCGTCGAGGGGGATCTCGTAGGCTGGGTCCCTGTCGTCCGTGGTCATGTAGGCCATGAGGGCGCGGTAGGTGGCCATCTCGGCGTACCCCTCGAGCAGGATCTCGTCCGGGCCCATGTTGTTGGCCAGCTCCTGGGCCGTCGTGCTGTCCTGCCAGTTGTTGAAGTCGTAGGGCCGCTCCTCCATCCGCTTCTTCCCTTCGTCGTAGTACCGCTGGAAGCAGTTGGGCGCCACGATGGCCTTGTCGTGCCCGGCCAGGTCCTGGATCAGCGAGGCCGGGGTCTCGACGATGTCCGAGTCCAGCCAGAGGACCCACGAGGTCGAGGGGCCCAGCGTCGTGAAGAGGAGCGAGTTGCGCGCCTTGGACATGGCCTCCCTGCGCACCCTCTGGTTCTCCATCTTGTGCCGCTCGCTCTCATCCTGCGACTGCAGGGGGGGCTCGAAGTCCTGCCGGAGGATGGTGACGCTCTTGAACCGGGCCTTCTCGGCGCCCTTCTGCGTCTTGGCCACCTGGGCCTGCAGCGCGCTCGTCGCCGCGTTCCCCTCCTTGTTCTTGGGCAGGATGAAGGCCAGGTTGATGAGCTCGTGCGGGTAGCTGAGCCGCAGGAGGTTGTCCCAGTACTCCTGGTAGAAGCGGGCCATGGGCGTGAGGATCAGCACGTTCTCGCGGTTCTCGATCGGGTTGCCCGTCGTCGTCACGTTGTTGAGGTCGTAGCGCGTGACGGGCGGCGCGATCCTGCGGCCGTCCGCCCCCTGGCTCGGCTGCTTCTGGAAGGGCGAGGTCGGCGGCGAGAGGGGGTGTTCTGCGGCGAGGGGGGCGTTTGCGGGTCGTTTTGTCGTCGAGGAGGAGGAGCTGGACGTTTTACTGCTGCTGCCGCCCGAGGGGATGAGCAGGAAGTAGAGGATGAATGTGCAGAGGACGGCGCCTAACAACAGGGTGAAAGGGTTCGTCTTCTTTAGACGGACAGGGCCCATCGCTCGCGCCATGGTGGAGGGCAGCGAGATTTTTCTTGTGCTATGTCAATATTGGAAACATAGATGATCTGCTCTGAGTGGAAAGGGGCGGTTGACGATCAGCGGTCGATGAGGAGGCGGACGCCAGGTCGCTGTTTGCACCTCAGGGGAGCTGACGACAAAGACAGAAAAAGGGTGGGGGGCCGATGGGAAAACGCAAAGTGACAGAAAGGTGGGTAAATAATTTAATTGTTCAAGGACTCGGTAGACATGGACACTGTGGCTTGCAGGTCTCTTACAATCATCACCCTCTGGAGAACCGACAATTCGTGGTGCGGTCTCCTTTTATCTAGTATGCCTCGCGGACTTCACTCTCCTCGCTAGGTGAGCGCCAAAGAGGACCTGACGGGAGGGAGATGATAGGTGTGGTGGACTGGCCAAATAATCAAACTGACATGGCCGAATCGAGGACCGACTTTTCTTTGGGATGCATTTGTTCCCCTGTCGAGGCTGGACTGGACTTAAGATTGCCCGCATCGGGATTAGTGCCATCCGAAAGCTGTGCAACGTTAATTTTTAGCACCTTTCGTATCCTCCTTTACGTTGGTAGCCTGGGGAATGCCCTCCATGATCTCAGTGATCTGCCACTGGGACGGCATGCAATCGAGTTGTTCCGCATCTGGTTTTGCTTGCACAAAGATTCCCATTCCCGTTCGGCTTTAAGTGGGCATGTAAACCGTCCTCAAACGATGAAGGATGCCAGCCCCGGTGGCTGCCATTGCATTGCTCCTTTGCTTGATATCTTAATGCTTCTTGTATTCAAACTCAGTAGACTCAAAACTCCCAATCCAGGAGTATTTCCCTTCGTAATTGCTTATGCTCCCCATGGTCTCAAAACAAACTCACCTGTGAACGAAAGTCCGTCAACTGGGTCGAGGCAGATCTTAGCTGTCATTCCATATCGTAATGCGGCCAATATTCCGAAGGCACAATGGCAGCTATTGCCATTGGCACTATAGGCTATACAGCCTGGCAGAGCCACGACCAAGAGGGTAAGAAGCAGATATAGTAGCTGGATCCGGGTATTCTACAAGTGCCAGAAGCAGACATGTGCTGCAATTCGATCTACGCGCTGGTGTGCAATATGCATTTGGAGAACCGGGTCTACCAATCGTCGGGGGCCATTAGGTTGCCTGAGGGAAATATCTTTGTAGTAAGGAAAGGCTTTCGAGAAAGTTTACGGGCTAAATGAGCTCTGTGATCTACTCTTGGATTCAGACATTCCCAGATACAAATTGAAATACGGAGAACCATCCCTCAGCTGTCCCGTCTCCAGAGATGCAACAGGAGGAGCTGCGCAGTGAGAGTGCTTTCCAGGACCGCAGCCTGTATCAGAGAGCTGGCAGCTCCAGCCAGTTGAATAGGCGATAAGATAACGGGCTTTGTGCACGGACCAGCTTCCACCCTTAGTGGAGCCCATGCAACTTTCAGGCGCTAAGGCAGCTACCGGGTCTGACACAGCAGCTCGAACGCGTGCGTGGTGAGCTGCCTTGAGCTCCCAGCACAGAGCGCAGTGGATGGGCATCGTCACAAACAACCGACGTAGACTTCAAGCTACCTGTACCATTTTATTCTTTCCATCTTCTGCGCTTTCCACTTCGGCAATTGTATCAACCCAATAATCCCTTTCTCCATTTTCACAGCAAAGTCCCTCTTTTATTCTGAACCACCTTTCGTTCTTTTCTCACCGTCCCTACCAACTCAAACAACTCGCATCTCAACTCCATAGACTCTGAACCACCACTCTGTCGAGATGGATACGTTGGTAGCCCGCTACAGCCATCCGGCGTACCTGCGAAATGAGAACTTTTCAGAAGACGATTGTCAGGACCTGTGCGATTCGGTGCCCAGCCTATCATTCAAGTTCGCCATGCCGCCTGTAGCACATGTGAGCTCAGTCCCGTTGCGATGCCTTTGCTCTCAACTCAACCCCAGAAGACCCGGATGATCAGAGAGGAGAATGTCCCAAAAAATAGCACACAAAGCTGACAGCCCTTCCCTTCCTCCCCACAATCCACAGCCCTCGGCTTGGCTCCGGGCCGCAACAGACGACCGGTCCAACCCGTCGTGCCCGATCAAGATCGCGCACGGCACGACGACGCTGGCGTTCCGCTTCAAGGGCGGTATCATCGTGGCGACGGACTCGCGTGCGACGGCGGGCAACTGGATCGCGTCGCAGACGGTCAAGAAGGTGATCGAGATCAACAGCTGCCTGCTGGGCACGATGGCGGGCGGGGCCGCCGACTGCCAGTACTGGCTGGCCTGGCTGGGGATGCAGTGCCGGCTGCACGAGCTGCGGCACAAGCGGCGCATCTCGGTGGCGGCCGCGTCCAAGATCCTGGCCAACCTGGTGTACCAGTACAAGGGCATGGGCCTGAGCATGGGCACCATGTGCGCCGGCGTGACCAAGGAGGAAGGGCCCGCTCTATACTACATCGACAGCGACGGCACCCGGCTCGCGGGCAACCTCTTCTGCGTCGGGTCCGGCCAGACCTTCGCCTACGGCGTCCTCGATGCCGAATACAGGTTCGAGCTCGAGGACGACGAGGCCCTCGAACTCGGCCGCAGGAGCATCCTCGCCGCCACGCACAGGGACGCCTACTCGGGCGGGTTCATCAACCTCTACCACGTCAAGGAGGAGGGCTGGGTCAGGCACGGGTTCAACGACACGAACCCCATCTTCTGGAAGACGAAGCTGGAGAAGGGCGAGTTCACCAACGTGACGAGCGAGCTTGACTGAGTGCGTGTGGTTTGGGGAGCACTCTGGTTGTGTGGGAGTGGGGAGGCTTTTCGGACAGGAGAGCCGCGTTGTTTCTTTGGTCTTCTTTCCAGCTAGGTTGGAGAGGAGAGATGGGAATATAGGGGGAAGTGGAAGGGGAAAAGGAAGACTTCCATGGTGCTCTCGGTCCTCCTCTCTCTTTGTGCTTCCCTTTTCCTTTTTTTTTTTTGATACAACACCTGTTCCAATACAATGTAACTCGATGGCATTAAAGCATGGGTCCGGGAGGAAGGGGCCTTGGGTGTCTATCAAACGGCCGGGCTTGCTTGTAACAACAAATATCAGATTCATCCAACCATTGGGTTGGGGAGTTTGCGCCTTTGCCGAGTCCCGTACGTGTCTACCCGGTCCAAATACAAACTATGCTATGTTATACGTCTAGATGCCGTGATCTTCTACAATACAATTACACAAACCCCTCTCCTTTCCCCTCTCGTCCAGCTGTTCATTTCTTCCTCTTCACCAGCTTCTATCTTACACCCTCCCCCTCCTTCCTCCTAACCCACCCATCCAGACCCAGTATCCCCCCTCCCTCCGCCGCCGGATCGACGGGCCACTTCCTCACCGGCAGGGCCTTGAGCGCCGTCTCCCACCCGGCCTCCCACATCTCGACGCCCGCCCAGGCCACCATAGCGGCGTTGTCGGTGCAGAGGCCGACGGGCGGGAAAGCCAGCCGGACGCAGCGGCGCAGGCCGGCGAAACCCCTCGCCTCCAGCATCGCGCGCAGCACGTGCCGGAGGAACATGTTGCTGGCCACGCCGCCCGAGACGACGAGCGTCGTCGATGCTGCTGCCGCTGCCGGGCCGGTCGTGTCTGCTTCCCCGACTCTCGCGTCCGAGCCCTGGTCCCGGCTGCTCTCCTGCTGGCGACGACGACGGCTCCTCTCGTCCCCGGCCGAGGCTTCCTCCTCCCTCTCCAGGGCCAGCAGCACCCGGGAGCCGAGGTGCTCGAAGGCGAGGCGCATCGTCTCGACCGCGAGGGCCTGGCGCTCCGCCTCCTCATCTTCTTTTGTTGTTGTTGCCGCCGCCTGCCTGCCGGCGCCGCCAGAGAAAAGCTCCCCCGCGAGCCGCTGCACGTCCCCGTTCAGCGACGCGAAGGCGAACCGCATGCTCCTCGACTGGCCGAGCGGGGGCCGAAGCGCCCAGGGGTAGCGGTGATTGGTGCCGTCGTTCCCTGTCTGGCTCTCGCCCTCGGATGTTGGCGGGTCGGACGGGGGGATTGGGGAGGGGTGGAGAGGTCGGAGCGGAGAGACGACCTTTATCTCGTCGCCCCTCCTCCTTGGGGCCGTGTACGCCTCCTCGAAGCCGGCCTTCCCGTCGGGGAAGGCGAACCTCTCGAGGAGGGCGCCGTAGCTCATGGGGGGACGAGGGGTTTGCGTTTGACCTGCCCCTCCGTCGTCCAGCCAGGCGGGGGGCAGGATCACCCTCGCGGCCTTGTCGATCACGTCTCCGACGGCGATGTCGATGGTGTTGGCGAGGATCTCGTGCTCCGTGAGGGCGGTGCTGCGGACGAGCATCGTGTGGCCGCCGGAGACGAGGAGGGTGAGGAAGGGGAATGCGGGGGTGTGCTGCTTTTGTTGTTGCTCTTGTTGTCCCTGCTGCATGTCTGCTGTCTCCCGTTCCCTCCTTTCGGCATCCGCTATCCCCCCAGGAGACGATGCCGTCGAGGGAGAGGCCGCCAACCGGGTGCCATCATCACCACCACCACCACCATCATCATCATCATCATCATCCCGCCACCTCTCCAGCGCCCCGACGAGCCTCACAGTCAGGGCGTGCGCCTGCATGTGGTTGACCCCGACGAGGGGGACCCCCCACGCGACGGCCAGCCCCTTGGCCGTGTTGAGGCCCGTGGCCAGGGAGGTGACCATCCCGGGGCCCCGCGTGACGCTCACGAAGTCCGGCTTCCTCCTCAGCGTGGTGACAACGACGCCGGCACCACCGCCGTTGCCACCGCCGCGGCAGTCCCCGCGATGGTCGTCGTCCGACACGACCGGGATCACATCGGCGGCACCGGCGCCGGCAGCGGCTGCCGGCAGGAAACGCAGCGACCTCCGCACCAGCGACCCCAGGCTCGCACTGTGCGACTCTGTGGCCGCCACCGGGTGGATCCCGCGGTACCTCCTGCTGTCGGCCGTGATGCGCTCGTTGAAGAGGAGCCTCGCCACCGCCGTCCCTTCCCTCTTCTCGAGGATGGCCACGCACGTGTCGTCGCACGAGGTCTCGATCGCGAGCGTCAGGATGCTCCCGCGCCTCTTTACTTCATTGGTGCCTTTCTGTCTCGCTGCCGCGTTCCCTCTGCTGTGGTTGCTCCGACGGGGATGTTGGCCGTGGGCTGGTGACGGTGGACGCCATGCTGTCAGCACATAAGCGCCGGCGCCGTGTAGCCTGATGTGGCCGATTGTCCTTATTAATGTGCACATACTTCAATGCACCTTTTCCCCCTAGGGCAGATGTCCTTTTTTGGTATCAATTCATCCTTGCTGGTTGGCCGCTGTTTTGTCGTCCATCGTGGTTTAACTTGCAAATTGCACTGAGATGTTCAGTGGAGAGACGAATTTTCTCACCATGTGCAGCTTGTAGGTAGGTACCCAGGTATTACTGGTGAGTTCAGGCGATGCGATCGTGACTGAATGGAATCTCAACTTGTACCGCAACCAATAACCAAGACATGACCCCGGACACCTGCAGGCTCTGAATTTGTATTATTGGATGCTCCATTGATCAGCTTTTAAGAAGAGATCAGATTACCACCACGGGTTCTTCCTGGGGCAATCGGGAAGCGGTCGCCAGAAGCTACACTAAATCAGGTTGATGGATCGGAGTGCATGAGTCTGATCACCATCCCTACCTTTGCTCCACTTCTCAACAGCTTCCCCGTGCATGACACCATGAACATAAGCCTGGCCGACCAGAGTAAATACACCACCATCATCACCAGCCGGCCGCAGGACCATGGGTGCCGCGGCGCCGGGGATGATCCACACCTGGTCGCCCGCCTGAGCAGAGAGGGGCCCATTACCGAGGTAGTCCAGGGCCGTCCTAAACACGCGGCGGGCGTAGTTGACGAGCTGGTACTGGTTGACCCAGGCCTGCACCGTTTCTTCGTCCACCTCGCCCCAGTCGATGGACGCGTCCGCGAGGGCGCCCTCGGGCGGGAGAAAATGGATCCCGGGACCAAGACCTCCCATCCCTTGACGGCAGCTTCGAGACATCGACCTCGACTACTCTGTTGTCGTCGAGTGACGAGGATGCGGAAACTTCAGTTTCCAGGAAGGCATGAGGGTAGCATGTGGGCGTTTGAAGGGCGATACGAGCAGCTTCGACGAAACTAGGCTCCGGCGAGCGTTCTCCGCCAGATCTCTCGTAGTCTGATTCAGCAACGGCCACAATCTCGTCCAAAAAGTAACCCTTTATCGTGAGAGTACGTGGATCATCACCTCTCGAGGGGCTTTGGGCAAAGGCATGCGGGTAATAGAGCGCCTCCTTCATCACCATCTCTTGCGATGAACTCAGGTCGCTAGGGTCCCAACGGGGAAAGAACTTCATGGCGTGCTCCCCGAGGAAAGAAAACGGGAAGTTAGCCACGTAGTAGTCCGGAACCCAAGATGGTAGATCCGGGGTAGTTCTAAAGGATCGGTCTTCCACCTTAGAGAGGATGGTAAGGTCGTTCGTGAGTCTCATGGCTGCCCAGGCGGCTTCGCAATAGACGTGAGCGGCAGGCTGGGCATAGTCCGGAACGATGGGCGCGTGCTTTTCATCGGCGAGTGACCGCAGTCCCAGAAACGCATAGACCTTGTCACTTTTGTTCGTGGCCTGGGTCCGCCGAAAGTAGTCCAGAACCCAGGGCAAACTGAGCTCGTCTCCGTCGTCCCTGAGGATGGCTCTTGCCTCGGCAATCCGGATGATGTCTCCGCCCGGGACGACCCACGATTCTTGCCATGGCCGCATGCCACCCCTAGGCCCTCGCCTCCATTGCTTGAAAGGGAATCCCCTCTGTGAGTTAAACACGAAATCAACTCCTAGAATCCACGCCATCTCATCCACCCGTCGAAGCCCTGGGGCCGCGGCTAGTTTTGCCGAGAACCCGCTCCGGTGTAGCCATTGTGCTGTCAATACCAGAATGTCCCAGGGGAGAGAGATCAGCCCGATCATGAAGACCATCTGGCGGGCCAGGACTGCTTCTTGCACCACCCACGCTCGTTTGAACCACGTTCGATCGAGCAGGGCAAACACGCATATCCACTGGGCTCTGCTGATGCTGGGTAGTCCCATCTTGAAGTATGCCATGGCATCCCAAAGGCTGTATGGTTCCCCCAAGTGTGCTTTCTCGAGTGGGGCTCGGGCAATCCACTGCAGCGGCTCCAAAGCCGGCTCAGTATGTGCATCTGATGGCCCCAGCCATACGAGAACGAGATGCGCCTGCTTATATATCCTCTGCATCAACAGAAGCTGCCCGCTCTTTTCCTGATTGTCTTCCTGGTTGATGCAGATAGAATCAACCCAGATGTACTCAGATCGAGGAGAGCCGGCAGTTTTGGTGACGTTGCTGCCAGAAGAAGCATCCGCCCCGACCATCTTGATTCGATTAAGGAAGGTGTAGAGGTTTCCCGTCACCATGAGCCGCCTGCCATCACAAACGATGGGATGTCTTCGAGTCGCATCGAAAGCTTCTAGCTTGGACTCGGGTGTAACCCGCGAGAACGGGTTGCCCCAAGTATACGAGAGGGCATCGTACTTCGGCTTCGTCTCAAGATCAACAACAACCATTTTGCATCGCGGGATTGACTTTGAAAAAAAGAAGTCCTTCGCGGCCAACTCCAGCTCACTCGCCGTACTCGCCGTACTCGCTGCTTCCGATGGAGGAGGGCGAGTATCCAACTGAATTACTCGGATGCAAGTCGCGGTTGGAAGGGCCTCATACGAGTATTCCGCAAGCGCCATGACAACCTCGAGCTCGCCTTGGTCGATTGGCAAATCTCGAAGGCACGGCGGCCGATAGCGATCCACGAGTTGCCGCCGATCCATCGTAGCTAGTTTGTTCCTGAGTGGCTTTTTGGTGTTTGCAAGTTTTGGAGTAGAAGGAGTGGTCTGAACAAGCGAGATGTTGATTGTGGCCTGACAGCTTCGATCTTCTGAAGGCTAGGCAACCAGACTATGCCGTGACCTTGGTAGGCTGGTTGCTTCCACGAACCCTTCCTGTCACAGCAGCCTAAGACATGCGACCTATCAAATATTGGACGCCTCGCCTGAAAATACCGCAGCATTACGCCGTGGGACCTTTCATGTGCAATTGGCGCGAGTAACGTATCAAAGTGTTATACATACATCTACACATAAAAGGAATTCGCTCCTAGATAGAACATCAACGATAGTTACTCCACCTCGTACTTGTCCATGGGCAGCATCCCTTCCATCCATTGATGCTACAGCACTGCTAGCAGAGGCATAAACCACCTTAAAAAAAATGTCTTTGCAATTACACTTCCTCCAGCTTCTTGATGGGAGCCAACTATCCTAAAATCTGACGGAATCAGCCTCCAGATGAAGCTCATTATGTAAGTAGATCAGTCGCCTTCCCCCAAAACGTTTCAGGTCATCCAAACAGGCGACTCAGAGGACCTGACCCCACCATTCAGGGCCCAGCCCGGGGAGTCATTGATACATAGGACTCACCCGGTCAAACCTCCCCCGCCTTCCTCCCATTCCCAATCCAGTTCGTCCAAGCGCACTTGCACCCACCAGTCCCGCCGTCGATCCCGCCGAAGCTGGGGTTGTAGCTGCCCCTCCCGTTGACCAGCACGGCGCCCTGCTTCATGTCGTTGAGCACGAGCAGCCACCCGTCCCGCACGACCCGCTGCCTCTCGTCCACCCGCAGCGCGAACGTGCCCTTCTCGTCCAGGTGGCCCCCGTGCGTGTCCTCCCTGACCGTGATCGGGTAGGGAAAAGTGCCGGGCCTGCGGAGCCGGACGACCTCCTGGGCGGAAAGGCCCGCGGTGACGTCGGCCCTGCGGTCCGCCGTCAGCAGGCGCGTGCTGTTCAGCCGCCGGGTCCAGATCTGCACGTGGAACCGCGTCCAGGCCCAGTAGGCGACGAACTTGGCCTCCGACAGCAGGGCCCCGCCGTCCCTGTCCGCGGGCACGTCGCCCAGCCCCGCGGTCGACTCGTTGAGCGTCTCGATCGACTTGAGGTACACCGTCTTGTTGAAGTAGCTGTAGAAGCCGTAGTGCTCCGTGGGCAGGCCCCGGTCGTACAGCCGCACCGGCTGCTGCCACGAGTGGGGGAACATCTCGGCCGGTGCACCGGTGCCGTCCGGATTGACCGGCGGCATGGGCCCCCACCCCGGGTTGGCCGGCTCCGTGCTGTTGAGGTTCTGGTCGGCGGGCGCCGTGTCGTTGCCGACCGCGCGCTTCTTGGCCTTCTCGGTCTCGGGCCCGCCGACGCTGTTCGACCCCGCCGTCTTGTTCGTCGAGGTCAGGAAGCTGATGAAGAAGGGCGTCGCCTCGCCCGCCTTCCGGTCCGACACGATCCCGTCTGTCGTGTTCCCAAGAAACCACATCTCCTGGTAGGCGGGCGGGGTCGGGGATGGGGTGAAGCCCGGGTTGGAGAAGGCGTCGCGCTTGCTGGGCGCGTTTGTGGTCCTGGTGGCGGTGGCGTCTCCTCGGCGGCGGCGGAAGAAGGCGCGCATCCCCGCCGCGGCACGCCCTCCAAGGGGTAGGGAGCGCGCCTCCGAGCTGGCGGTCGAGGCCGCACTGGAGGATGACGAAGTAGCGGTCGAGGTCGAGGACGAGATGGGCTTCTCATTCAGCGTCCTGGTCACGGGCGCGTCCGCATTCTTGTCCGTCTCGACCGGGCTAACCGTCGGGGCGGGGCCGTCCGGGACGTCCCAGAACTGCCTGGTGCTGTTGTCGAACTGGATGTGCAGGATGAAGGCCGGCTGGTCCGACGGGTAGGGTTTGTTCGCCTGCTGCTGCTCCTTGGGCAGCGCGCAGCTCCACATGGTGGCCGGCCGGACGCAGATGCTCACGTCCTCCGAGTTCTCCGCCCCCATGACGGTCAGAACCCCCGTCGGCATGGGCGGGAAGCTGGTCAGGTTGAGCCAGATGCTCTCCTCCGCCGCCGGCGCGACGGCCCTCCGTAGCAGGACGACGCACAGGACCACGGTTAGGATGATGAGGGCTATCACCCCGCCGCACACGCCCAGCCACACCCGCCTCCGCTTGCGCCCTTCGCGGCCCTTCCGGCCGTAGCAGCCATCCTTCGGGATGCAACCCCGGCCCCTCCAGAAGCCGCCCAGCTTGTGGAAGGCAGCGTCCTCCTTCTCGTGGCGCCGGCGTTGACGCTCCACTTTCGCGGCGGGCGAGGCCCCCAGCGCGGCGTGGAAGTGGTCTCCCGGAACGAAAGTGCCGGCTGCCCGGTCGGGGGGCGGTACCTCCCTGTCCCTTTCCCTGTCCCTATCACTGTCCCTGTCACTGTCCCTGTCACTGTCCCTATTGTCCTGGTTGTCCCTGCTCGTGGCCGCGCGGGCCGCACCGGGGGCACCGGGGGTCAGGGGAACTTCGGTCATGCTGATGGCCCCCTGTGAGGTCATTGCGTTGGCCATACCAGGCGAAACTGGTCCCGGGGATGGCGGGAACTGCCTCTCCAGGTAATGACCAGGGGGGAAGACGGCGCGGTACCTAACCGGGGCTGCCCCCTTCTTCTCTGGGGGTGAGTAGGGCGGGGGCTGCTCCGTCGGAGCGCGATTCTCCTCAACCAGAATCCTGGCCTTTTCCGAGTGGGACTGGTCCCTAGTGTGTGGCTGAGCCCCAGAGGAGGATGATTGGGGCGGAGAGTGGGATCTAGGATGAGACTGAGCCTGAGACTGAGACTGAGCCTGAGACTGAGACTGAGCCTGAGACTGAGCTTGGACCGGTGACTGCCTCTCGTTTGTCGAATATTGGAAATGTGCCTGGGATTCCTGCACCGGTGTGGCTCTTGATGAAGATGCGATCGTCGGCGAGGGCTCCCTGATCTGAGGAATACCCGAGTTGACGGCCACAACATTGACAGAGAGATGTTTGGTGTTGGCATAAGACCTCTCCTCGTCCT
The DNA here is from genome assembly GCA_003049395.1 of Pseudohalonectria lignicola. NCBI lineage: Eukaryota > Fungi > Ascomycota > Sordariomycetes > Magnaporthales > Ophioceraceae > Pseudohalonectria > Pseudohalonectria lignicola. Next base: position 13,806 of record PYSP01000317.1, read on the forward strand.
TGCCCTTCCACCACTCGTCCTCCGAAGGCGCCTTGTTCTTTGTTGCGAACTTGGAGGTGGGCATGAGCGCCGGCATGGGGTCTGGCATGGGCTCCGGCACAGGCTCCGGAACAGGCTCGGGCCCCTTGGCCTTTGACGGCGCGGTAAATGATGCGAACGGGTTTGTCAATCCAGTGGGTGTCTGCTCAATGAAGGGGGTCTGCACGTGGTCCCACCACCCGGAGTTCGTCCCGATCGTGGCCGGCGACCTCGCGTGGCCCCTGCTCCTCGGCGGCGACTTGTGTGACTTGCGTGTCACCAAGGGGCTGCCATCCTCCTCGAACAGGGTCACGGGCGTGAAGTTGTCGTCGTCGTCCACCTCGGCCTGGTTGAGCCGTGCCCTGTCCTTGAAGCTGAGCGGGACCGAGGGGACGGGGGGAGCATTGCTGTTGTCGAAGCCGCCATATGTGCTTGGGTGGGAAGAGTAGATGCTGGATGCCACACGTGATGTCCTCGCGAAGGGCGAATCCACCCCGTCTTCCGTGTCTGGAGACCACACAGAGCGAAGCTGCTCTTGCGTGGTGGCCTTCGACCCGGGGCCGGCAGGATTCTTGAAGATGATGGGACTGTCCGCAAGGGAGCTCTGGGGACTGCTGACACGGCCGGCGGCCTCGTCAGAGGGAAGTGTGAATCCGATCATGATTGGGCGGTCATTCGGGGATAGGGTCTCCTGCGTGAGGCGGGGTGCAGGCTTTAGGTATGGCCCTTTCGTGCTCTTCCGAGCCGCTATGCTGGGTTTCTTCTTGAGCCAGTGCCAGCTGCCGACAGAGGACTGGTTCTGGTCGCCCTCCAGCGCCTTCAAGGCGTCGGCATCGGCGAACCTTGGCGTCCTGTCAAGGGGCCCGGCCGATAACGGCTTCGTTTGCAGACCAGTGGCGGCGGCGGCGGCGTTCTGCTGCTGCTGCCTCCTGAACTTTGTCATGTCCGTCACAACCTTGATGCCCGCCTTCGCGTTCTGCGCCTTCTGCCTGCCCCTAGACTTGAGTCTCGTTGGCTTTTGCACCGAGTATCGGGGTTGTTTCTTCAGCTTGGACGAGGGGCTCTCCCCAAAGCCGCAGTTGATCAGCATGTCCTCCCCATCTTCCTTTGTTGGTGTCGTGGGTTCACCCTCGGATGACCAGTCCTCCCAGTCATCCCGATCGCTAGCACCCTTCCTGCCATCGTCGGACGCTCTCGTCATTGGTGTCATTGTCGCCATTGCGTGAAATGGATTGTTACTTTTTGGAAAGGACCTCAGGTCCGCCATTATGAAAATGTAGGTTCGAACGAATGTAGAGAATAGAAGAGGCTAAGTGGGAAAGTAGGGGGATAAAGAAAGAGGAAGAAAAATAGGCCAAGAGAAAAGGGAAAATAGCGTGAATAACGTGAATACCTTGGGCCGAGCCAGTCAAAAGTTCAACTTTTGGGTATGTGAGTGAATGGTAAATGGTCGAATCGGTGTATGACTCTCTGGCTGAGCCAAGGGTGATGGGGATCTTGGGTGATATTGCGTCGAAGGTGAGGCGGACGTCATACAAGGGTATTCATAACAAAGAAACCACTAGGCTGGTTAGGTGGTATACAAAAGACTGGAACCCTTTGTTCTAGCCATTCGTCAAGAGGATCTATTATTATGCTAGTAATAGCACGGGAAGAGTGAAAGGGAAGAGGGAATGACTGAAGGAGAACAGGGCAGCAAGTCACCTGGATCTGTGAATGGTAGGAACCAGGACAATGGAAGACAACGGGGCCAACTGCGCTTAAAAGAAGCAGCGTCTCGAATGAGCTGTAGCTACTCGCCACGCCATGCCTCACATCATGCACATGAAATGACCCTACCTTTTTGTTGTCTAACCTACCCCGTGAGTGGACGCGACTAGGAGAGCAAGACAGCAGCTGAATGGGCTGTCATCTGAGGCCCATCTTTTACCCTCTCAAGCTCTCGGCCCACGCATGCTAAATCTCTCGCCCATTTTTCTTGGCTAAATAAAGCAAGAGAGAAATGACACGCAAAAGAGCGATTCTTGGTGGCCCCTCGTCTCCATCAAATTACCAGGCCACCGTATCAAACCTCTACCTCTAGCACGACAGCTCGTCGCAGTCCGAGTATGAGATAGCCGCCGTGCAAGGGTCGCCGGCGGATGGATTGGCTGTGGTTATGCGCCGGCTTTCTTGGCTGGCGCTGATTGGACACTTGTTCCGCGGCCCGCCTCTGCGACCACAACACCACCCAGTCGTTCGGCCGCGACTTGCACTGCGGTGATACCGCCTAACTTTCGAGTTTCGGCAAGGGAAAATCCATTTCTTGATGGAGAACGAGGGCGTTAGTGTAGGAGCCGTATGTTACAGAAGAAGGTCGACAAGACTCCGGAGGCCAGAGGACTAGTGGTGCCCTAGCTGATGACTGAAGTGACACAGCCGGACGGGCGAGTCTCTTCCCGAAGCTCTGCGTCACCACGCTGCCGTGAATCTGTGATGCAAACCGGGCATGCATAAAGCCGACGGTGACTCGCAAGCGGGTGGCCCTGATTAGGTAGCTAGACTGGCAGGTTTCTGGCGTCGCTTCGAAGGTTTTAGGCACCTGGGAGTCAGATGGAGTGAGACCAAGAGAATCGCATGTGTAGGGGGGGTGATTCATTCGTTGCGTCACGTGCGAGGGATTCAATTCAGAGGTCTGCCAAGTGCCAAGATCGCCAAGAGACTTTCCTTGGATGCCAAGCTTGGGATTTTCCGTTCGATGTGCGACGTCCAGGTCGAAGTCTGCATCCTCTTGAGCCTCAATATCAGAGGCAACATCGTAGGACATATGTTGATGTAGACATTGTTCAAGCTTGGTCCGACGCCCTTTTGATATTTGTGAAGCCCATCGTCTGAATCTGCATCCAACCAATCACTTTTGATCTGAGAGCCGAAACTGCCGCGGCATTATCCTTCTCGAACCGGGGGGCAGAGGGGGGCAGAGGGGTTGCCAAAGAAGGGACAGCCCCAAACAAAAGAGATAGCAAAGACGGACAGGCCAAAGCAAAGGAGATAGCAAAGGATCGATTTACTGCTAACTAACATGTGTGTTCAAAGCTCGGCGAATTGTCCCTTATTTAGTCACCCTCTTGCTACTGGTCGCATTCGGCCGATTTAGTCGTTCTAGCAGCACGCGCACTCCTCCTGGAAACAGCAGCACCCGCATTCCTCGACGAAACCCCCGCGAAGCCCTGTGGTCATCTCAGGTTGGGCCTCAGCACTCTGTCAAGTGAGGTCGTCAGCACATATGGGCTTCAGTGTAATCTGAGTTGGTAAGATGGTGGGTTGACGTACCGGTTGTTGAGTGACGACTGCGTCCTGAGGGCTGGCGTCCATTGGCTGCTGCTGCTGGGGGGCTTCGACGGAAGGCATTTTGTTGCTCTTAGTGGGTGAGATGGTGGTGGAATGTGGAATGTTATTGTCCCTCGAAGAGATTGAGAGGGCCGGATGGTGGTAACTGTCGAGACGGCTTCAGCAGTTACGCAGAGAGTGTTGCGCTCTCTCAAGACTTCAAAGACCGATGGATGGTGTTTAGTGGGCGTTTGATGGAGGAGGTGAAGGGCAGAGGGGCCAACAGGCCCCGAAACTGGGCCGCTGCTGGCTTCTTATTGCTCTTACCACCTCCTCAAAAGAGAGTTCTAACTTGAGGCCCGGCATGAGCCTGCCGTGGGCGTAGGCGATACGCAATGCCAAAACAACCCAACATTGGATCATGCACCCTTGACCACCACTCGGCAGCACCCTCACCGGACCCCACCTCGTCTACTCTTATCCACACAACTGCGTCGTCGACCTGGCGCAGCTAGGAGCACTCATCCACTGAGATCTCATTGATCATGACTAGTGGCGGCCTCCCGTTGGCACAACGTCGTCCCCCTTCCTATTTTCGTCTGCAACTACCATGGAAGGTGGCATTAACCTCATGGGCGTGACACACCCTACATCATCCGGCCTGGGCCACACTCGCATCTCCAGTCCAATTCCGGGATGGGAATGTGGAAAATGCCTGGCTTTGCGTCTCACATTCGGATCCGCCGAAAGGAGCGATGGGACGGCCTGCTTTGGGAAGCGGGAAGTAGGAAACTATAGGTGGGAGGAGAGGACGTAAGAGATGGAACTATTCGCCAACTATAGTGCACTGAGCAAGTGTAAACCTATTATAGGTGTCATGTGCATCTGTAGTGAGATCGGCTCAGCTTGGTCAAGCTTCAATGTTTATTGACCGGCTCTTTCTCGGAGTTCGGCACGTAGGTTGCACGGAGCAGATTTCCCAGTTTTTGCGCCCTAGAGAAAACTTCATGATTCCCGCCTCAATTAAGATTACTAAACGGCGAGAGGGCTGACGGGACAACTGGTTGTCATGCATTAAGAGGCCGACGGCGTCTTGTGTAAGTAGACACCCGAGCCTGTGCTCACAAGCCTCTGAAGTCGGGATGTCTGAAGACTATGCTCGGGATTTATGGGGTTGTCTGCTAAGCATGTGGTTTTTTAGCTGGATGACCCCCAGATCTTGGCACCGGCATTCAACAATGATAGGCGCCTTGGCGGTCTACCCCCTAGTTGTATCTGTAGCTGTTCGGACGATGGTGGGTGTGTTGAGCTGCTCCGAACTCCTCTGAATCACGAGGAAATAATGCTCCATGGAATACCTTAAATTGATTCCTATGGGTAGGGCAGCGATTTCCCAGCCTGATGCCTGTTTATCATGACCCGAGAATGTTACAGGTTTTAAACCTGACCTCGTAGGCAACAGCTACTAGTAATGTCAGGGTTGGCTGGCACTAGGTCACCTTCTCAGTGAAGATGGATATTCCTCGAGACGTTTCCCCGCCGAACACGAAGGTGAGCAGTCACGTGGGATCTGTTCAAGATCATCGGTCGCCTTCCCGGTTTCGCGCCAAAGAGAGGGTCAGGCTCGGACATTAAGACTGCTACGCACCCAAGATACGCACCATCTGGTACAGTTCGAGGCCAGTCCAACACAACTGTGTATGGAGTAACAGACAAGCGAGTCACTCAAGTTCGAGCGAGCATCGCCCAGGGTGTACCTAGAAGACTTGATATGCCAAAATAACTCGGGGCTGTCGAGCCTAGGGTAGTTTGGACTATGTCGTTTGGCATCCTTCTGGCTGACTCGAGGCCTGCTTGGGGCCACGACGCGTGCGATGGCGTCCGTTTACCTACCAATTCGCCTTCTTTTGAGAATATCGAAAGTGCGTTGGATATGGGGGATTGGGGGAAATTGGCACTGACAGGATGACGAGATTGACGACTATGTAAAAGGATAAGGTTAACGTGTCTTCTGTTTGATGTGGCTGCACTTCTAGTAAAATGGAGACCACAGGTCACCTAGTAGCATTGGTTTGGTCTTCATTCGAGCCCGTTTCCCGGGTCGATAAAAAAAAAAAGAACAAAAAAAGCCCCTGAATTCCATCATCGCGAACGCAAAATTTTCTACAAGTTGCACAGCAACCCCTTTATCATGGGCCTCGCTTGTCTTGCATCGGCTGCTTGCGTGCCTGCCCTAGTCACATCGAGCATGATTCAATCACAGCACGCAACGATGGACACCCACGATTCGCCAAATCTGGCCCAGATTCGGGGGGTACGCAATCCTCAGGCAAGCGGTTAGCTGTTTGAAATAACGCTTCCACAGTGGGTAGGTAGACGCCAGGGGAAGTGACCTTCATAAGGTTATATCACTCTCCCCTTTCCCTCGTTCTTTGGCAGGGACCTGTGTGTATCCGCAAATTGCGATGATAAGGAAAAATAGACCGGAGTCTGGCTTCCTATTGGAGTCTGAATCTTGATACGTTGATACCCGCGAGATTGGGTCTTGGCTTGTCCCAAATTTGCACCTGCGTACAGGAGGGAGTGTTTCCCCAGCGGGTGCCTTAGATTGGCAAAGTAAACCGTAATCAAAAGGCTGTGACAAAAGAGTCTCGTCGTCTCTGTGGAAGTCATAATGCTCTGTTTCTTCCCCTACTTCTCGCACCAGATACCTTTGCCATTGAAAGAATTGCCTAGCTGTCGAAATAGGTACCACCATCCACGCACAAATCTTCCCGCGATTGAGATCGTGCTGGAGATCGGATGGCCGCTGGCCCCCGAAGCCACATCGTCGGCAACCCCCTAACAGACCCCTAAAAGTCCCAAGAGACCCCTGCATTTTGGATTTCGCTAGTCCCTAATTGGAGGCTGGGAATTCATCAAATCGCATGCTCAACATGTTCTCGCACAAGACACCAAGTCACTAACGATAACGGTAGGAGCGAAGACAAAACTACCATTCATTAGATACTCACTGACAGGCCCGGCAGGAAAATTCATGCTTTTGTTGTCAACTCGAGACTGCAAACTGCGTGCACCTACGATCGGACGGCCTACCTTCCTATCATCCGCCACGCTATCGGACCCCGCAGACGCCGTGTCTGCTATCCAGACTCAGACCGTAAACGCACGTACCCGCGACCGCTCGCAATCGCAAACGGACTGGAATTTTTCCTGCAGGCGGGCTCTCGCCAGATAGCAAACTGACAACTGGCCAATCCGGCCCTCGCTACCTTCAAACCTCTATCCTCACCGAGCAGCCTTCTCTAACATCGGCCGGCTGGCATTCCTCGGGGAAGACACCGATCTCTTTACCTTACGCCGCGCGCTACGAGAATATCAAACCGTGATCTCTGGGAGGGAACCCCGTAGTAACGTCAGGGCCGGCCTCCTTTATTTCCAAATAGAGTTCCAGACACCTGCGTGGCGTCAAAGAGGGTACCGGATAGACTTGGCGGAGTCTCACAGTTCCACTTTCGAACTGTCCCCTATCTTGTTTCCTTTTTTTGATCTACCTTTTTTTCTGGCTAAGGTCTGCAGTCTGTGGTCTGCTCCAGTGGCCGCACTTTTGTTTTGTTCCCTGCTTCAGCCCGCCAGCCTGCCGCGATCGACCAATCGACAGACCCTACGGACGAGAAAAAGTACCAAGCCCACCCGCACGGTACAGGCCACGCCTCCAGTGGGCCAGACACGGGATTTTTCTTCCCCCTAATCTGTATTTTCCATACCCTTTGGTGTCTTGGTCGTAACCAGCTGGCCTGTAAAAGCCATCTGGTGGCTTCCAACCACAAGTCGAGAAAGTGGCTTTTCTAAATCCCCCAAGCGCTTCTTCGTCGTCGTTCAGCGACCGCCCAGCCCGCTCCAATCATCGACGACGGTCATCATCATCATCTGGACTGGCCACTGGCGCTCCACCCCAACTCTTGGGGGTTCAGCCCCGGCACCTGCACCCTCCAGCCCAGCTTTCGCCGATTCCGGGTAAGCCTTTCTACTTCCTCCCCTGGGTTCCGAGTTTAATACGATGACTCCGGTCCATTTCTGCAATATAGCTCGTATCCAACTCTGGCTCTCCTAATCCTCCTCCCCCTCTTCTTATCTTCCCCACTGCGGTGCAGCTGCTGGCTGCTGCATTGCCACACGTACACACACTGATTGACTGGGGAATACATGGGTGCCCTTACTAATTGCCTGTTGCCGCTTGCTATCGCAACCCACTTGTCGACAGGGACTCCAAACGACCCGAACATGTCATTATCCCGTAGTCCTTCGCCAGTCCCCGGCGGAGGCTGGTCAAGCCCTGGCCTGGACATCAGCACAAGCGGCCGTTCGAGTCCGACGAGGGCATTCACGAGCGCAAACAGCAGGAGCAGCCCGATCTTCTGGGAGGGCGCGCGGCAGAAAAACATGGGACCAAATAGCAACCAAGGGTTCAGGACCCAGGGCCAGCGCGGCTTCATGGGCCACGTCCGGCGTCTCTCATCAGGCTTGCCCCTGTGGAACAACGGGCGCACAGAACGGCCGTACGCCGAGAAAGAGAAGCTGGGACGCGGCAGGTGGCAGGCGGACAGCTTCCCTTTGATCGGCAGGGCAAAGCGTCTTTTCACACGCATGCCTAGGACATTAAAAATATGCCTGCTGATCCTCGGGTGTGTGTCGCTGTTGATAACCATAGTCTCCCACTCTCGTAAGGACTGCCCCTTTTCTCCCGCTCGCGGCCTGCTCGTGGCACCCCGACCACCTTTGATCTTGCAGCATTCTGCACCATCACATTCGGGTCCCCTGTCTGAGCGCAGCACAATGCTGATCCTCTGTTGCCACTGCAGCATTGTTGTACCACTGGCGAAGAGCATCACAACTCGGCGGCGGCGAGAAGTTTGTCATAATCCTGGCTGCGAACGTCGGAGGAGGAGTGATGGAGTGGAAGGGGGCGCGGGAGTGGGCTATCGAGAGGGATAGCACACGGAATAAAAAGAAGTATGCTGCCAGGTGGGGCTACGACCTAGAAATCGTCGACATGAGCACTAAGAAGCGATATGCCCACGAATGGCGCGAGAGCTGGGAGAAGGTCGACTTTATGAGGACAGCCCTGAGGAAGTACCCCAAGGCGGAATGGTGAGATAGACACACTCTGGTCCTACCCTTCCCCCATGCGATGAGCGATGATCAGGAGCAGGCAACACGCTTCCGCTCTTCAAGCTCAAAGACTATCTGCTGACCCTCGCTTGTCTTGTAGGTTCTGGTGGCTCGACCTCAACACCTTCGTGATGGAGCCTTCATACTCGCTTCAGGATCACATCTTCAACGACATCGGGAAGCACGTTTACCGAGATATCAACTTCTACAACCCACTCAACATCACACACCCTCCCACAGACCCATACCTAGATGCCGAGTCGCTCAGCCCCGTCGGCGATGGCAACCCCGACTCTGTCAACTTGATCCTTTCCCAAGACTGTTCCGGGTTCAACCTCGGCTCCTTCTTCCTCCGCCGGAGCACATGGACGGACCGTCTGCTTGACGTCTGGTGGGATCCTGTTGCGTACGAGCAGAAGCACATGGAGTGGGCGCATAAGGAGCAGGACGCGCTTGAGCAGCTGTACAGGGCGCAGCCGTGGATCCGCAAGCACACGGGCTTCCTCCCCCAGCGGATGATCAACAGCTTCCCTCCGGGGGCCTGCTCCGAGAACGGGAACGACACGCGCATCCACTACGACCGCAAGGACCGGGACTTCCTGGTCAACATGGCCGGCTGCGAGTGGGGTCGCGACTGCTGGGGCGAGATGTACAACTACCGCGAGCTGAGCTACTATCTCAACCGCAGTATGTGGGAGCGCTTCAAGGAGGATCTGTTGGCCGTGGTCTGGTTCAAGATCACTGGCCAGAAGGTCAAGTTCTAGAGAGCTTCGCGAGACGACCCTCCTTCTCCCTTGTCTCTCCCTCTCTCTGTCTCTCCTGCCCAAGAGGCTAGGTGTACCCTAGCATCTATTACCAGCGCACGCCAAGCCCCCAGAGGCTCCGGACTCTTCATGGGGACCTACTCTCATGGCCCTACATACAAGCTTTTCGCCGCACGCCCCAATGAAGGCGCGATACAGCTGCACCCGGCATGCTTTCCACGGCTCCTCTCCTCACCTCCGCCTTCCTGAAGATCGGCTCCTCGATCTCGACGAGGAGCTACATATAACGGGCGTTTGATACCAGTGTCTTGGTACTGCATTACATGTTCGGTCACGGTCATGTTGTTTTTATTATATATATACCCAATCGAACCGAACTGTTTGACAGACCTGGTGACAGATGGACTAATGGAAGAAATGGAATCCATCACAACATTATCGCCCACAACAAACCAACCGCACTCATAGCGAGACTATGACTGACAGCGGAGGGTTCCTTCTTTTCGAATCCCCTTCTTCATTCTCATCTTCGTTGCCTTTTTCTCTCATGTCTCCTACTTGAGTGGCTGTCCTGTTTGGTGCTGAGCCGCACGGCTTTGGATTGGGAAATAGAAATAATGTCTACATGCCACCCCGCCCCCCATTGCATCTGTATGGAGTATCTCACATTTTGGAGTATTTTGGCTTCAACTTCTTTCATGCTCTTGGTAGACTGGTCATTGGGCATGCAGGCATACGATTACCTAGATTAGTATCTGCTTTAGGTACTTTCGGATGAGGATTTCTGTCTGGAAGCGACCAGACAATACACGCTTTTCCCTGTTGTCATATTGGAGACAACGCCCGCCCGGGTTGAGTCCTTAATTCACCCATCTCCGCATCAGGAGAGACACTGCCAGCGGATGACAAGCGTGAGATGAGAAAAGAGAACCAAGAGGGGCGCCGAGAAAAATTGCGAGGTCTCGCTCTCGTAATGCCCAAAAAAATCTCCGCCAGTCTGCGTGACACCTGAGGTGACAGCAGGAGCCAAGTACCTGCCTCCCTTTCCTGGCTACCTAGCCGAGAAGTGAAGCGTGAGACTCGTGCTTCCCATCACACCGAGCGAGGTTCCCGTGCGACGGGATGTGACGACGGGAGCTGCCAGTCTACCACACAGAATCTCGTATCAACAGCCCCTTTCCCTAGGTGACGTGAAGCCAAACAATTCGAGAAGTAGCATCAATCAGTGTTTCCTCTCCAGCCTAATTAGCCCGTGTTGATTCTTGAACTAGCAACGCATTTGAGATTCCAGACCACAATAGGGCAAATACGCCATGGAAAGATCTAACCGACGGTTAACTTCATTTTGTATCACGGCATGAGATAGTAAAAACTCTAGGCAACATCACAGACAAGCAAGAATGGGTTACACACTACTACAGCGGTGAAAATGCAGAGTGCTAACAGAGCTATCTGTACACACTGCCACATGCTATCGAGAGGCACACACCCACATTCCGCAACGTCGGTTCTCGGCAAGGGCTGTGAGAGAGATGGAAGGCCCAATCTCGCATACCAACAGCAACACAAGCCCACAGGCCTACCACGTATGCGGCCGAGAAGCTTGACAGGGCCTGAGGAGGCTTACAGCAGTCGGGAGCCGCGCCCCATATTTCGATCCAGATCCGTGGGTTCCAACTTTTTGACTGGAATGAAAGATGCAGTGAGGCGTCGTGAGAGACAAAGTCCGTCTGATTGAACACCAGGGATGAGGCTCTGTGATCAGGACGGCATTGGGAAGATCACGGGTGAGCCGATCCTCATGCCGCGTTCAGAGGCAGGCCAAGATTGGAGTACCCTACTGTTGCTTTGTGTTAGAGTCAGCCCCACACCACCACAAGTCCACACAGCATGCCAATGTGCAACTGAAAAAAGAGTCAGCTCACAGTAAGCAAAATCCCGGTTAGAAACCACACATGTGACAACTCTTCGGACCAAGCTTTCGTAACTGCGTGTAGTCTTTTCGGTCTTAGTGAAGCGAGGGGTTGGCAAAGTCATCCAGAATCACGGTTTCGGTTGCATCAAGTGAAGATTCAAAGTCACGAAAGAGAAGTGGATGTGAATGTGAAATGTGAACTGCGATGTGAGTCTCTCGAGTCTGATCATGTTTGTACTGTACAGCTAAGAAATAAATCCACAATAAGAGAAGAAAAAAAGGACAAGCCCCATAACAAACAGGGGTATCCTACAGAGAAGAGAAGAAGATAAAAAAGATCCTCTTCAAAGACCAACAAGGTGATCTCAGACAAGAGGGGAAGAAGAGAAATAAAGGCAAAGAATAAAAGCAAAGACAAATGCCCAGACCAAATGCGTGCCGACCCCAAATGATCTAGTCCCCATTTAAACTCCAATGCTGAAAAGAAAACCCGACTAGGATATTCCCTGTCCAATCCAGAAACGCCGGCCCTATATGTAAGTGTGAAAGAAAATTTGGAAAAGGGGGGAAGAAGAAGCAGAAGAAGAAAAAAACCTCCCAACAGAATACAGAATTAAGCAGTGAACTGCCTAACCGTCAAGCCGTCCCTCTTGGCCCCGCCGCTCTGGAACACCTTGATTGACTTGATGGTCCAGTAGGCGTTGGCGAAGGCGCCCGCGTTCTTGGTGACGAACTCCTGGCAGGTGGGCGCCTTGGCCGCGCACGAGGGGAACTGGCCCCAGACCTGGCCGGCCCAGTCGCCGCAGAGCGAGGTGTTTATGATGATGTTGTGGTTCTTGAAGTGCTTCTTCATGTCGCAGCCCGACGGCTGGAACCGGGCCAACGGCTTCCCCCAAGAGGCCGGGTTCGGGTTGTTGGAGAGCGCGTTGGCGTTGACGCTGTTGCGCGGGAAGAACCAGACGGCGACGGCCTGGTCCGTCCACTCCATGGCGTAGACGCCGCCCTGGTTCGAGTTGAAGGCCTCGCCGTAGTTGTTGCCGTCGTCCAGCTCCTGGCCGCACCCGTCGTTGCCCTTGCCCCCCGGGCTGCCGCAGTCGCCCCCATACTTGAGCGCCTTCCTCCCCTCAAACACCGACCCGGCGTTGGTCATCTTGCACGTGTTGCCGTCCGTGTGCAGCGTCACAGCGTTGTGCGTCGACGTGTGCACCCCCTCGATGATGTCGATCTCCCCCGACGTCGGCCAGTTGGGGCCGAACGTCCACAACGCCGGCCACACGCCGCACCCGACCGGCATGTGCGTGATGTCGGCGATGAAGAGGCCGTGCGTGTACTGCTTCTTGGACGACACCCTCGTCGACTGCCGCCCCCCCGCGGCGTTGGCCGTCTTGTGGTCCACCCCAAGGAAGATCTGGTCCTTGGCAAAGCCCGCGAGGCCCTGCTTGTTGGCCGTCGCGCCGTCCACGTACTTGACGTGGCCGTGCGTCGGGTCCGAGGCGCTGAAGAAGTCGAACTGCTGGAAGAAGTTGTCCTTGCTATAGTTGTCCTGCAGGACATACGCCGCTATGCTGGGCCCCACAAGGCTGAGGAGCCCCAGGAGTGTTCTTGAGAGGACCATCTTGTTCCTTTTTTTTGTTGTTAACTGTGTGTAAGAGAGGGAGAGATGGAGTCGAGGGGTTACTGAGCTACACCGAGAGAGGGCGTAGCAGAGAGGTGTTGGTTTGAAACTCTTGAAACAGTTGACCCGCGTGGTAAAGGGTGTATGAACTGAAGTAAAAAAAAACAATGTGAAAGCGAAGTAAGTTGTCTAAGAGAAGACCAGGTGGTCTCAAGATTCTGCTTGATGTATGGTTTGTGATTCTGATGAAGGACCGGGATTGTCAAAACCCTGACGAGAAAGGACAGTGGTCTGTGTAGATTAAATACACAAAGGCCGTTGGACGAAGAGATCGTGGGGGCCTGCACAAAGGAGGCAGTGGAAAGAACAATGAGTATTGTCTGATCGTCTTATTGTGCCGGACAATAGAAACGCCACTGGGTACAGTCTATGGCAAGTAATCGTTGCCTTGCTGGGACCCTGACGGCAGAAGGATTGGATATCAACCAAGGCCAGAATAGGAAAGATTCCCCCCACAAGTGGATGGAATAAAGAATGAGTGAAGATGGGCTGAGCACAACCGTCAAGAAAGTTGATAGCAAAAGAAGGCTAAGGGATAAGAGAAGACGAGAGAAACGAAGCCGATGTCCCCAGGACAAGAGTCAGAAGTGAGAAGGCATCAGGAGTATTTGATCCCTCGAGTAGTAAGTAAAGAAGGGGGATGCAAGAAAGGGGGGGGATAGAAGGGGTTGATGAGGTGACATCGCGTACAGCCGAGCGTGGGAATGCTGAGCTTCAAGTAGCTTGGGTTGGGGCACGGCATTGGGTGGCTTTCCCACGCCTGCTAGCCCCCCTGAGAGCCGCACAGCGAATGCCTTTTTGGACATATCCCCTTGCTCATGCAGCACACCGGACTAAACTTGGGGCCGGGGCCAAGCAGGAAAAAGGAAGGAAAAGAGAAAAATAACTGGACTTGAGATTTGGGACTCACCAGTAGCCTGCATCTGCCAGCCTGTGGAATGGACATCTCACCTCGTCGATGGGTTGCCCTCGGGCGTCTGACCCGGGCCGCCCAGGCTGCCCAGTCGGCGAAAGGTGCACGCACTTGCAGCATCCCTGGCTGGGAAGAAATGCCCATCTTGTCCTGACTGGATCAGATGGACGCATGTCCAGTTCACCCACTCCGCACACGCGGGCGCGCGGTTGGAGACCGCTGGGGAATGGAGACAAGAAAAAGGGGTCCAGAAGTGAGAAGGTGCATTCTGGACCGGGCAGGGAACCGGGTTTCGTCAATGGATGTTTTCTTCTCAGTAGCCACGCAGTAGGGCGGCTGATCGGCTCGGCACCGTTGCTGCTGTTGCTGCGTATAGTGTAGACCCATACATCGTACGTCAAGACCTCTTACTGCCATTGAAAGGCAACAGGCACACATGAACAGCAAACACAGGAAATATGGGCGGCGGGAAGAAGCGCCCGTTGATAGGCAGGCCACTGAGCGGTATGGCGGGATGTCTAAAGGGTAATCCGTAAGCGAAAGGGGATCACGGAAACCCCCTCAACGCGACCAGGGAAAAATAACTCCAGTCGATGGTGAAGGGCTACTGTGTGCGTCAATTGAAGCAGACCGATCAGAGTAATTCCTGACTGGCAAACCCCCATTCTAGAGTGAGGTCTGTCAGAGTAAGCCTGAAATTGGGGGGCGCATTCGACTTTGCGACAGGGAGGGTCAGGTACGACATGACAGCACGCCCAAAAAAAGACGCGTTGAGTGGTGTGGGGAACGTGCGCCAGGGCCAAGCCAGGAACACCAACCAAGGCGGCTAAACAGCGCCAATCCGGACGGGAGACCGACATCGCCCCTCGTCCAACTCTCGCCTGTCAAATCGCTCAGGAGCCCCACATGTGCGGCATGCACTTACCGCACCACCTGCCCAGGCGCCCCCTGACATTCCAGTCCGTTGGCTCACGGCGACCGAACCGCACAGCTTTTAGGAAAGGCTTGAAACATGTAGGGGGGTTCACCCCCTTTTGCCCTTAGATTGGGTCATGGGCGCTTTGAAACGAAACAAACTCACCTTGAATCTCGGGGGCAAAGCGTCGATTGCCAATGAACTCTCTTCTTCGTTCAGCATTCGATCACTTACATTTCCACCCCAAGATCCGGTCCCATTTTCCAGATTTCCCCCCCTTTTCTCCACCCATCCATGCCTGTTCATGGCGTCGGCGATGGGAGAGGTGGTCATCAGCTTGAAACATCTAGCTTCCTTTTCCTTGGTCCTCCAAGGCCATATGGTAAGATGGTTAGACGGTTGGGCCAGCCGCCCCTTTTCCTACAACTGACTCTTTTCCCTTTAATTCCGTGAAAAAGGCCATCGGCTGGCAGTATCAGCCCGCCCCTGAAGGATTTTCACTGACCTATAATTTATCTCCTACAAGGTGAGCAAGTAAGTGCATAATGCGCCATACCGGCGGTGTACAAACCAGCCGACCACAAGTCGGCCGTGCGCGACTGGTCGGCTTTTCTGGCCGTTAACAAATAGAATCCCGGAGAGATCGTCAAGATAAAGCTCAAAGCTTGCATGGCTGCATGAGTTGGGGAATCTACTTTGGTGTTACACCCGACGGGGATGGGCCAACACTGGAACGTTCTTTCGTCCTATCTGCCCACCCATGCTACCTTCCTAACATACAGAGGACCAGCATCGTGAGCGAGCTAGATAAACTTAATTGTCAAGTAACGGTTAGATCACCCTACCCGGCCCATCTCGTCAAACAGAGTTTAAAGTTGCCAGCCGACGTCGGCATCATGCTTAAAAGCCCGATGATCTGGTTCCATCCAAACGTGAGATGAATTTGGCGAAGGGGGTGTTGGAGGGGTCGGAACAACACTTCTGCTCGCTGGGGAATGTTTGTTGGACGTCCGCTCAGCGAAGTGTTTGACACTACGGTGACGACGACGACGACGTCTCCTCTTCACTCGCTGCCTTGACCGTTTAAGGTCAGTGTGCATCTCCTCTGTGTGAGTGTGTCTCGAGAAACTCGAGAAAGGGGTGTTTTCTGTTCTTTCTTTCTTCCATTTTTTTCATTTCATGAAAGCGGGACTCAAGAAATCAGAATAGCTAGCCGTACCCCTGCAGGGTTGAAGTGGGGGGGAAGTGACGGCTGTGCCCTCATGTGCCTCAGCCTGACTATGTTGTACCTACCCCTACTGCCTGCGCCCACTCTGTAGGTAGACTAATGATGGAAGAAGTAGCAAACTATTTTCCCTTACCAGCACTGTGGATTTTGCTCATCGCTTACAGAATGTAGTATTCACGGGACCTATGAATAGCTTCAATCTTCAATTCCTATCAAGGCAACAGCCATCACATCACAATCGGCCCCTAGCCAAAGGCGATACACGAATCCCAGACTGTCTCGCCCAGCGGAACCTGCCTCGGCGGGAGGGTTACACCCGCATGTGTGGACTCACTGGTGAGAAACATCACACTGCACCATTTGCTTGACTCCAGGGCGGCATCAAACCCGGACAAATGTGCCCGGAGTCCAACAGCCGTATCCAGCCAGCCCGGTACCCTTACCATAGGCCTACGTTAGGTGACAGAGGTAGTCGCCGTTGTGAAAATGGGTATAGAAAGTAAAGCGTCCTCCACGCTCCAAGGTCACGTTTTCCTAGTTATTGCGGGCGTGTTTGTGATTTTATTCTCATCTGATACAAAGACTGGGGTTGGTTTCCGCCCCGGGTAGGTTTTGATAGTGTGGAAGGTATCCCCTATTCCCTTGCCAAAGCATTTAGTATGGGTTCTTTCATGACATTGCCCGCGATGAAGACGAGTGAATGGGAGCTGGGCTCTAAACATACGTAGGACGTCTCTTTCCTCCCCTCCTCCTTCTCGAGTGCTTTTGTACTATCGAGACGATCCAACAGTGCGGAGAGGGATAAACCAGGAAGGGGCAGCTGGTCGTAAGTACTCTTAACAGAGCCAAATAGATAAATGAACAAATGCTCCTTTCTCAGGAACATTGCCACAACTTAATCCTTGAGCCTCTCTGCATCCTTTAGTCTTTCTGTAGAGGCGATGTCGTCCTGGGAGTCCTTAACAAGGAAGCTGCGTGGGTAAGGATAACCGTGAGCATGTCAGCCACCCATAAAGAGAAAGAAAACAAAAAGGAAGAAAAAAAGGGTAACACACTTATACCAAAGCACAGTCGGCCCAATGGTCCCCAGGTGCCATAGCGCGTGCGCGTCCACGGCGCCCCAGAGCGGCGGGAAGTCGAACAGCTCCAGGCTCATGGCCATGGTGATCCACGCGACCGCCAGGCCCGGGTAGGCTGCCCAGGCGCGCCTCTCGCGCCTGTACCGGGACCACGAGAACCAGCTCCACAGCAGGTTCTGCGCCGCCCCGACGGCGACGTTGGCCGCCATGTTGTAGCCGTAGTCCCACTTGACGAGCTTGAGGTAGCCCACGTGGCAGGCGTAGGCAAGTGCGCAGAGCAGCGTCCACGCCCTCCTGGCCCGGCCTCCCCAGCTGCCGCCAGCGGCAGCACCAGCTGTAGCAGCCCCCCGCCCCCACCTGTCGAGCCGGAACACCCGCACGACGGCCAGGTGCAGGCCGTAGAGCACCGACGCGCCCGCGGCGAAGTAGTCGAGCTGCTCCGTGGCGGCGCAGTCGCGCGTGTGGAAGATGATGGAGAAGACCCAGGCCGAGACCCCCGCGTAGGCGAAGCCAAGGTAGTGGCGCCTCAGCGGGTACGAGGCCGGCACGTGCCTGCGCAACTTCCCCAGCCCCTCGAGGTGCGCCCACAGGTTCCCCGCCGAGAAGAGCACGCTCAACGGCTCCTGCGCGCCCAGGAACCGCTGGAACGGCCACTTGCCGTGGAACTGCACCACCGGGTGGCCCGCCGTCACGCGCGACTCGGTTATGATGTGCTGGCACGTGTAGTCGCACTCGGACGGGCAGCTCCAGAAGAGGAGGCGGTGGAGGATGGCTTTGGTTTTGGGAGGGTCCGGCGCGGGTCGCGGAGGAGGGTTGCCGGTTGCGTTTGTTAGCGTGAGCATGGCGGAAGGATGGGGAGGATCAAAACGCTGAGGCGCTCACGAGAGGGGGTCTTGTGTGCAAGCGTGTAGGGATCGCAGTTCTCTTTCTTGCAGATCTGTTTCGGTCGGTTGGCACGCCACGGTTAGCCAAGGGTTGGGACGAAAGGAATTGCTTGAAAGGGGGAGACAGCTCCACCCCCCCGTCAGGGTATATTCTATTTATCACCCAAGAGGAGAAAGTAAACGGGAGAATGAACGAACCTCAACGCATTCCCTAAACTCCGGCAATCGGTCTCCTACTGAGGCTTCGGCGCGAGCGGCGAAGAGTGTGAAGATGGCGACAACGACGACGAGGGCGCCGAGGGTGAATGAGCGCGAGGAGGAGGATGGGAGGCCCCTCCTGCCTCTCACGCGACCGCCGCGAGACAACGTTGTCTGCATGGCGGTTTCTGTCTGACCTCTTGTGTTCCCCGGTTTCTCTTAGTGGTAGAGATTCCCCGTCTCTTTTACTGAGGCACTGTACAGCTTTCCTTCCCTTTGGGCTGTGTTCACTTTTTCAGTTAAGGTCAACGGTAGTAGGCTGAAGCTGAGGCCTTGGGGCTGACGAGCCTGCCTGCGCGTTCTGATTGGCCGACACGACTCTGGGGAAACATGGGCTTGTTGGTTGGCTCCACACCCCGTTTTCTGCCCTCTTTCGGATCGCCCGGGAGGCTCGGCAGGCATTACGAGCTGGAGGGACCATCTCGTAGTGTGTATCTGCCGTAGAGCCCCAATGTCTAATGATGATTTTCTTACGTATACTGCTTGGCAGGTCTCCCCCTTGAGGGCTGTATTTAGCTTCAATGCGTAATCATAGCAAGGCTAAATTCACCCGGTGAGGGAGGTGTGCTCGCAGTACCTACACAGCTCCTGAGGTCTACGGTAAGGATACTAGAAACGTGTAGCAATTTGCCACGTTGCCTCACTTACATCAAAGGATTCAGAACGAGGCCAAAGGTAGTCAGGTGATACCGTTCTACAGACAGCGAGGACGAGTAGCTCGGCATGCGCCATCGGATGCGAGCATCTTTAGTTCTGTTTGCTGATGGCTTCTTTCCTGCAGTCTATATAGAATTGTAGTAAACATGGCTATGTTGACCACCAGCCAAATATGCCCTTGAACACGAAGGGGAGAAGAAAACTATGCCTGGCTACCGTGAAGTGAAAGGAAGAACGGAATGTGCTCGTATGCCGGGAAATAATCGCTAGTCATTCTCGTCTCAAATTGATGCATACAAATTTCTTCTCGTTTCGTCATCAACTTTTGTGAAAGCTTTCGTCAAGGGGGACCAACCAACTCCGGTTCTATCCTAAAAACCAAAGAAGAAAAGAAGCAGAAAAACATAGATACCATATGTCCTGTTGTTGCTTTGTGTTTGTGCTTTTTGTGTGTCCACATCGAAGAGAAGAAAAAGAAGAAGAAATACGGTCAACCCGTTCTCAAATCTCGAAAGGTCTGTCGAGAACGAAGAAGCAATCGAGCCAAATGCCCGGGAAACTTCTACAGTCCATCAACTCGAAGAGTAGAAGGTTTAAAAAGATAAAGAAAAGAGCAAAGAAACACCAGGAAAACATATGAGGGGGAAATGGTATGTAGGTGGTTAGACACTCTAACAAGAAGTCAAAGTCGTCGCGTCATGATATCATATTGTGCATTCTCGTCTCTGGGCGCGACAGATATCCGAGATCAAAACGTCATATCCAGATGGGCCCTGATGCGGCCCCTCCACAGTCTGGAGAAAGAGTGTATGTGGCTGCAGGGGAGATGGAGTACCGCTAAGCCGCAGGTATCCCCCGAGAAAGCGTGTATGTGGTGATGAAGGGATTCCGGGAAGGAGCTCGTCGCCAGAAATTGCAAAGGAGTGTGTACTGCCGGCTGGTAGGTAAAGGAGCGTAAGAAACGGAGTCGAAATAAGTGTCAGGAAAGGAAGAAACACGAGTCGAAAAAGCAAGAAGAGAAAGGATAAATAACATGGCAAACACGAGAATATACGGAGGGGCAAGCAAGAGCTGACCGTCCACGCTGTGCTCCGGATCTGGGAGGGCTTATCTCCATGCCTCGTCGTCATCTGGCCCAAGCCTCGTTAACCGCGCACGCGGGCTTTGAAGCCCAGAATGGCGGGATCGCGTCATAGGCATCATAAAAACATCATGGGGGGCCGTTCAAAGAGAGAGAGAAAAAACTTGTAAGAATACAACAGTCGAAGGGGAAAGATCCTATGTGATGACAGGTGAATCCACCGAAAAAGAAGAAGAAATCACCGTTAGATTACGCTCAGAAAGGAGATTCCGACCGACGGCGGTTGACGCCGCGCTCGCGGAACTCCTTCAGTCGCCGATCAATGTAGGCGAGCCTCTGAGACAGATTGCTGCGGGCCGGCGCAGCAGCAGTAGCCGAAGTCAACTGTTCAATCGCAGCAGCGGGCTGCTGCTGCGGCTGCTGGACCGTAGCAAAAGGTCTGCCGCGGCCCATGAGCGGCTCGGCCGGATCCATGCTGGACGGCTGGAAGAAGCGGTTGGGGAAGCTGAAGCTCGTGCTCGAGACAGAGAAGGGCGAGCCCAGCCGCGGTGGCGGCGGCGGCTGGTCCGCCACCATCGGCTGTGCCAGCTGCTGCTGGGCAGGAACAGGCTCCGGAGCGGTCGCCGCCGCCGACGCCAGGAGCTGCTGGCTGTGGTACTGGCCGACTGCGGACCCAAGCGATCCTCCCAGGGGACCCGCGGTCCGCGGGATGAAGAGCTCGTCGTGGCGCGTTGACGACGTGGAGCTGAACTCCGTCTCGAACTTCTCTGCGTCGTTCAGATAGGCACGCAGGTCGAAGTCGGCCATCTTCTGGTCGGACTTACCGCTGCTGCTGGTGGGGTCGACCCAGAGGTCGCTCCCCAGGCTCGGCCGTTTGCGTGACTCGTGAGACGCCTTGGTCACGCCTCGCTTGGAAGTGCCCCAGCGGCCAAGCCGCACAGGTGATTGGAGAGGTCGCCGCGGCCCGACTGTATGAGGCTGGCGCGGCCCAGTCAGTCCTAGCACCGCGGCTAGAGACGTCGACGAGCTCGGGCCATAGCTCTTGGCCGCTGTGAAGGGGGAGCCTAGACGCGCCGGCCGCTCAGAGAAGGAGCGTTCAGCCTCGGCTGACGGTGCCGGTTGCTGTTGCTCTGCTGGCACAGGTGCAGGCACAGGCGCAGGTGCTGCCGCCGAAGGAGCGGTTGGCGGGAAGGTAGGAGTCTTGTTGGCGAAGATGTCCAAGGGAGTTGCCTCGGCAGCGGAGGAGCTAGTGAGTTGGGCTAGCGGCCCATGCGGGTGCATAGCATCCGAGGTGCTCACAGTCAGTGACATGGCAATGTCCTGGGTCGCAAAGGCCGAGCCGGTGCGTCCAGGCGTGGACCGCCTGTTCCAGTGACGATTGACCACCTGGTTGAAGGGGGTTGGACTCCGAGACAAGTAGCGTAGCCCCAGCCCACAGCCGGGCGCCGCCGCCTTGAGCCTGCATAGCTCACGAAGGTGCGCCCTGGTCGCGCCGCAACTGTGAGGCCACGCGATGAAGGTGCTCGTCGCCTCGGCGGTCGGGGTGGTGCTCCCGCTCTTAGCAGGTGCGGCGGCGGCGGCGGCGGCAGCGACAGCGGCACCGTTCGCCTTGTTCAAAGGTTTGGTGCCCTTCCAGCTCCTCTTAGCCTGGCGAGAGACCCTGCTGCAGACTCCGTGAGGCGGGATGCAGCCCCTGCCGGTGCGAAAGGGCGTCACCTTCGGATCTTGGAGGTACATCATGTATGTAGCCCAGAGGTGTGCATCCATGGGCTTCGTCCATGGTGCTTTCCGACCATTCCTCTTGCTGCTGGACGAAGCATCCAGACCGCTGCTGAAAGAACCGCCATCGGGGACCAGCTTCCTCTCCGCATCCTCCGAGTCTGGGCTAATGCAATCGTCGGAGAAGTGCGAGAGACGGCTGAATAGCGACGAGTTTGTGTATGTGGAGCGTGATGTAGAAGGTCTGCTAGACGAGTAGTCTGGCTCTGGACTTGACGACTCCGTTGAGCTGCTAAAGGATGAGCCCGTAGACCAGTTGTGGTACCTCGTGGGTGATGAGGGCGATGTGACGACGTCGGGAGCGGGAGTCTTGGGGACCGTGAACTGGCGACCGCGCAAGAGCGACAGGTCCATCGCGCCGTCGTGTCCGAAGTGGCTCATAGCCATGTTCATGCCGTCGAAGGAGCCCGTCATGTCGCTGTCATCCGGTGCAATTTCGGGTTCCTCAATGCTTGGTATGGGCACGTCAGCCGCTTCGACGGATGCGAGGAAGTGCGGACTTGGCTGGGTCGGCGCGGAGAGCAGATTAGAGACATTTCGTCTCTTGAGCTTCAGGCGTGGGCGCGGCGGCGAGGGAGCAGCCATCGGCTCCTCCTCGTCCTTCGCCATCGGCTCGGGAGTCCTGGGCGCCCTAGGGAGAGAATGCGACGCCATCTTGCTTAGGATCCTGTCGTCTGGAATGCTGCGCACGCGTCATGTAGGGACCGAAAGAGGGATGAAGGCCTGGTGAGGTAGAGGTGATCCGTTGGTGAAGACCGTTGACGATCGATTTCGCCTTTCGACGACAACAAAAACGAATCCCCTTCGACAATGCAATGTTCCGACAAAGCAAGGGATGAGAGGGAATTCTGTTGGGGTCACCTGCCGAGACTGACGATCCACGGCTAAATTCCCGAAAGAGGCGTTTGGTTTTTTATTTTTTTTCTCTGCTCGCTGGCAGACTGGCATTCGGGGAGAAAAACCGGATGGCTGGTGTCGCGCGGATCTCGCTCGTTTGCGGTCCTGCGATCAAGCCCCCTGGCACCAACGGAACAAAATGCGCCACTTAGTAGGTTCGAATTGCGACAGATCGGTTTCTTCTTAGACAAAAGGAAGGAAGAGCAGTGGGCTGCAATTTGTCTTGGCCGGTGCAATTGGCGCTGTGGGAAAGGAATGGTGTAGAGAAAACCTGGAGAAGAGGGTAGGGCCAGCAACGGATTGGACTTCAGGCGGCAGCGCAACGACAATATTGGACGTCACCCCCCGCCAAAAGCGGATGCGTACGGATAGAATCGAATGAGAGGCGCCTTGGAAAATGTGGAGAGGCGGGTTCGGAAAGAGCGACTGGATTTGAATAGAACGAGGCGAAAATCGGGGGAATGCAGCAGTCTGCAGAAGGTTATGTCGATGGGAGGAGTAGGACTGGATAAATCGACTGGATGTTGAGAAGGATGGGCGGATGGTGGATGGTGGATGGTGGATGGCGGATGGCGGATGGCGGATGGACAACGATGGTGGTGGGTGGTGGACTGCGGGTGGTGTGTGGTCGCGCGGATGGGAAAAATTGAGGGAACAGGTCACACACAGGTTGGGACGCTCCAGTCTTCTCGGGATTGGGGATTGGCGCTGGGGTGGGTTGTGGACTGGTCTGACTGGGGCAGGGTTTGCGCTGTAGAACGGCGGGATGCGATGCCAGAAGTGCACCTTGCGAAGCGATGGTACCCTAGCAATCCATCCAGGGCCCTGACCAGGCCCATGTCGACACTCTGGTCTAAGAAAGCGCGCACTGTGGTGGCACAACTGAGCAGGAAGAGGGAAGGCGTCTTGGGGTCTACGCGAACTGCACTCAAGGGTCTGTTCAGCTCTGGGTGCCCAAGCTCCCTCTCTGTCTCTGTCTCCCTCACTCTTTTTTCAGTCTTCACAATGGACTCCTAGCTAGGTAGGTAGGTAGGTAGGTAGGAAGGTAGGTAGTATGTTGACTCCCGACATCGCGCCCAAGTTTACTATGGGAGCTACGCATAAGGTCTCGCAGCTCGATGGATCTTGTAGCTCCGAAGTGCATGGTTGAACCTGTGTTCCTTCCGTTTGGCTCCCCAAGCACCAAGCTCCAAATCAGGTTTCTATCGGCTATTGCGCTTCACCTAAAGAGCTTATGGGCTTCTTGTTTCAATACAGCTTTCTATTACCAGAGCATCAGTGGAGTTGAGCTTCCAGGTGTCACGACGACAGAGGGCCGTTACCTGCCGGACGGACTCTGGATGGTGTCCACTGGTGGATATATCAAGCAGCACTCCAATCCTGACGAGCAGACTCTGGGACTTTCACACGAGTCCCTCTGTTGAGTGAGAAGCCTGAAGCCCCGTTCTGATGCAGGCGCAGACGGCCAGGCGAGGCGAATCAAGCCAACAGGGTCTTGGGAGGGGCCCCCCTCAGGAGTGCATGCAGATGCAGCGAGCTGCATTGATCGTCAATTGGCAGACAGACTGCATTTTCCAACGGCTGCGGAAGCGCGGGGCGCGACCTTTACTGATCCTCTAGCTACCTAGCTCAGGTAGGGTTGCCCAGGAGAGAACAAGAGTTTCGAGATGCGAACGACGTACCTACATCTACGCAGTACAAACACTTCGGACACTGGTCGCTGCTAAAGATCCCCGCCCGTCCGACCAACGGTCTCGGGGCCAGCTGCTCTGGCTTCCCAGTGGCTCACCTGAAGAGACCAACCTCGGCCAAGTTTCCAATCGGCCAGGAAGAACCCTCTGTGCAGCATTCAGTGTGGATGAGCTTGCAGCTCTAGACCCCCGGCCAAGTGCCCTCAGGGCCGTAGTGTGGTGGATACACGCACTGCGGAAGATCACAATACGCTGTTAGTCTGTGTTCCCTTTCCTCAGTCGCCTTCACATTCCAAGCGTGAGAATTTGCAGTTTGTCCCCTCCTCCTTTTGATAACAACCGTGCGCCGTAGCTGGGTCTTTGAGCGTTACAGTGCTTGCTCGCCTTCTTCAATTGAGAATGGTGGCGCGGCACGGGCTTCGGTTACCCAGTGCAGTGCCGGGAGGCGCGTTGTGTGCGCGGACGACACGAACGAACTCGTCCCTTCTTTGGCTCGGGTCCTGGCATTGACTCTTTGACAGTTTGGCTATCTCCCGCCGTCGTTACCTGGGTCAGGCCAGGTCCGCCGGGGCTGGCCTCCCGGCCGTGCCCTCTTGACCTGCGTTGGCCCCTTCCGGGAGCCCGCCAGGCCAAGGCCCGTCTGGAGGCCAATTGGGACGGCACGGCGCCTAAAAAATTGCTACATTGAGATACCCTTGAGACATATCTTTTGAGGCTTCTTCTGTCTTCCGATCTCTTATTTCTTCTCCGACGCATCATCGCGCTCTCTTCTTTTCTCCCCAGAGTCTCTTCGCTCTCGACACGTCGAATTTTTCCTCGTGCATCCTGCGTGTAAGTCCATTGGTCGAGCCCAATGGATAGCGGGGCTCAAGAGTCAGGCATACCCGCATTTGGAAGACGTAATTTGCGAAACCGCGTTTTTTCGCGCCTCGTCCGCGTCTCCTCGCGTTTGGCGCATGAATGATGCGACGCAAGGGTTTGCCCCGCCCCTCTGCTCCCCGCTATTGAGGTCCTCGTCCAATGTGCGCTACACACTGTGTGTGCTCTGCACTACAGCATGGTCTCCCTGTTCTCCGCTCCGCTCTTCGACAGATCAGTCTTGACTCCCTGGACTTCAAATGGCGACATGCTTCTCTGGCCACAAAAACCCAACCCTCGTACAGCAGGCGAATCCGTGGTGGGCAAATTTGAACGAAGGATGGAAGTTACGAAAGTACTCCTGCCCCATATCCTTCCTCCACCATTGCGCCAACCATGCAGTTAGCTCTCTGTGTGTTCTACCTTCCCCGTATGCCCTCTCTCAGAGGGGTTCATCTGTGCATTCTCCAAATAAATCCTGCGAAGTGGGCTGGTGCGTGGCCATTTGCGATTTGCTTGGGATGGAAGTTATGATGGTCGGTGAAGTGGCAAGGGCTTGAAGAGAAACCATGGTTTCGTGGTCACATTCCAAGCCCTCAATTCTTGTCGGTCTGTTCGCGTCGTTACGGTAGTGCCGCGTCTCGCCTTTCGTGATGATCCCTTGGGTCTCTCGGAGCTGGTTCGATTGGGGGGTTTCCCCTCACTTCGTGGGAGGAATTTCTCTGCTTCCTTCATCCCATGATTTCCATCCCCGGCAACGCGAACCGAGGTGACACCTCAGCCGCCTGGCTCTCCGCCGCTGGCCTTGGTACTACGCAAGCCCTGGCGTGAGCTTGTTAGTGCGACTAGAAAACCTGTTGGCCGATTTGATAATAAGAACTCCGCAACGACGAAAAGTTGAAACAGAATCAATGTCGTTTCTGTTTCTTGTTCCAAATTGCACTGATTGCCGCCCTAAGCATGGCTACCATACTGGCCGCAGGTTAGGAAACTACCTAGGACGTACTTTTTAGAGGGGCTACTGCTGCCGACCATCAGCTGTCGAATCACATACTGGTACCTACGATCTCATGCAAGTGCTTCGCCTGTCCCAGTTTGACTAGGTAGAGGAGTGTGATCGGTGTGACCTAATGGCAGCTTACAGAGTTCTCCTCTAAATGCCTGCCGGGACGACCGCTTTGTGAGTGCGGACTTGCGGTGCAACCTGATCGCATGATGCTGGATTCTACGCACGTCCCTCAGCTCTCTAGAACTTATACGTAGTATAGTAGTCTCTATTGACCTGGCAACTGGCGACTTGGTTGGATTTGCCAGGAGTTGTACGCGCTACATCCGTAGTTTAGTACTCTGTAAAGACCGAATGGGGACCGGGTGTTTGCATGACTGTGCGCCCCCGAGCTCCCCTCGACTACAGCCATCTTCCCAGGAGCACAAGGCATCTATCGGCTCGGGGAGGACCTCCATCACCAGTGCTATATGCACAGCATCGATGATAAAGCCTTGCGTGTTTCAGATCACCCATCTCACGGCAGAACCCTCGGAGGTCACTGCGACTGCAAAGTTGGTTGAAGATATGATTAGATCATTTCGGCGCCGGAGGGAAATGACCGTCATATAGAAGATGAAAGATAACGACATGCACAAAGATCCTTCCATGGTCTGAAACAGAGCAATTTGAGCATATCCTAGAATGCAAATCTACTTACCTACCCAGCTACCTACCTACCTACCTAGGCACATAATAAAGCTGCGCAACCTAGGCTTGCCTACTGGGGCACAGGCTCATCGGCCGGACGCAAGCACTCGGTCTCCCCCAATGCACCGAACAAGGCCGAGCGGCGCAGGAGGGACGACGAGGAAGTGGAAGGGCGGGGGCCGGCGTGAACCGCGCGACCGATGCAGGCTCCCGAGGCGGGGTCTCGGGGCGAGCTGAGACAAATGCTACCAAGTCAATGTACGATTGCGGTTGTATGACTTGAACAGCGGGAAAACCGATCGAGCTGTACAAGTATGGCCAAGTTTGTCATATGCATGATGCTCGGGGTTGCGGGTGATTTCCTTCTCAACGAATTTACACAACACCAAATCTAACCTGGTCGAGCTGTACCTATGGAGGGGCTGTGTTTGTTAGGTAGGCACCTACAGAAAAGGCTATGAGAGTGCGATCATTGAACGAACTGCTACATGAGTTTGAAACACACGGTGCGGCCACTCATGTCGGCCGGGCCTGCGTGGTGTAGCCCCGTTGTTGGCCTCCTGTCTCGGTCTGTTGACCAGCAAAGCCGGCCGGGCCTAGACCGCGCAATTGGGGGCGCCAGCAATTTCTCTTTTAATTGATCAAGCTGCAGGAACCAGACCTCCCCGGCGGGCCACGAGAGATGCTGCAAGGCACACTCTTCCCTTCTCCTTCGGTGGCCCCCTTCCGTGAGGTGATCTGTTAATTGATTCGTTGGTCAAGCGCCGTGAGGAGGCCGCCTTCTGCGGCGCCTCACATGCCGGGGAGGGATGGGAGCCCTGGTTGGGAAGGCCGAGGGGGAAAAAAAAAGTGCACTTGTTAGTCTTGTACACAACCACCCAAGGCTAGATAGGTTGGGTTAGGTAGGCAGGCGGGCAGGTAGCTAGGTGCTAGCTCTGCGCGCGGCGTCATCCTTCCGACACATGCAGCATCACCACCTCACGCAGGCCAAGAAGCCTTGAGGAAGGATGTGGGTGGTTGCAATCGGGCCAAAAAAGGGGCCAATCAAAATGGGGGCGAGTAATAAAAAACTAGAAAAAGTAGTAAAATAAAATGAAAATGAAAATGAAAATAAAACTCACATCCGTTGATATCCTCCTGGACCGCGTTCTGAACCGTACACTTATTCCCCACGGCGATGCTCTGCGACTTGAGCTTCGGGCAGTTGATGTTGCAGTTGGTGTCCATGGCGATCTGCAGCGCGTCCCCCTTCCACCCGAAGACGTAGTCGCCGTGCGTGCCGTAACCGAGGTTGTCGCCGTAGCTCCAGTAGAAGGGCTGGCTCCCGTCCTCGGGCCAGAGGGACCTGTCGTTGAACCGGCGCGTGTCCCAGATGGTCTCGAAGAAGAGCTGCGGCACCTGGACCGGGTGCGAGGCCGGGCAGGGCCCGTTGCCCTCGAACGTCCCCGTCTGCGGGTAGGCCACGTGGTCCATGTGGTTCGGGCTGTCGAGGTTCTTGCCGTCCCAGCACGTGGGGAACCGCACGTTGGTCATGATCCCCTGGGCGCAGGGCTTGTCCGGGAAGGCGAGCGTCTCGCCCGACCGGGCCGACATGGTGGTCAGGCAGGTGTAGGTCAGCTGGCGGAACCTCTTGGCCTCCTCCTTGGTGGTGAAGCGGGAGTCGCCCACGAGCATCCTGTACCCTGGCTTGAAGGCCTGAGTGGTCTTCTTGTTCGTGTAGGGGCTGTAGTAGAGCGTCATGCCGCCGTTGGCCTGCTCGAAGCCGAGGTTCGGCCGCTGGGCCACGCGGTGGTAGGAGCCGTTGCGCGCCTTGAAGTACATCACCGCCGTCCAGTAGTTGGAGAAGTCATCGGCGAAGGTGCAGGTCGTGCAGGTCGCCTTGCTGGGGATGTCGAGAGTGCGGGGGTCCATGCTCACGTTGAAGGTGTTGCCGCCGACGACCTGGTGCAGGTGAGGGGATGGCGCCATTCCTGGGTTCACGAGCGGGTCGATCCGGTCAGTGACCAGCTGCGAGCAGGAGAAGCGGAGCAGGGCAAAGGCCCTGGGCGCCGCAAGGGCGATGGCTGCGAGGGATGTCCGCATGACGAATGAATAGATGGACGGGTGGATGAATGAACGGACTGATGGTGTTGCCCTGGTCTGTGGGAGCGCACGTCAGGACGGGGCGTAATAAAGCATCAGAGCGACAGACAAGAGATCCGGGTTGACGAGGTCATATATACCCAGAGGGGGTTTTATAGACCAAACAAGGACAGCATTCCGCCTCCATCACGTCTCGATTCAGGGGCGGCACCATACATGTGGACTCGGGGAGACCGGCACGTATTTAGTGGGGGACAACAGAGTCCCATCTCATTCCATCCCTAAGGTAGAAGCGTGACCACTGCATCCTGAGTATCTCCAGCCCAGAACGGCTCAAAAGTAAT
This sequence comes from Pseudohalonectria lignicola, assembly GCA_003049395.1. Classification (NCBI taxonomy): domain Eukaryota; kingdom Fungi; phylum Ascomycota; class Sordariomycetes; order Magnaporthales; family Ophioceraceae; genus Pseudohalonectria; species Pseudohalonectria lignicola. The sequence goes on from PYSP01000317.1 coordinate 43,022, forward strand.
TGAATGGAGAACTGCCGACGGCATGGGACAGGGTGGTTAATATACCGCTCGATCTCCCCAGCCTATGAAAAAGCTTGGTGTCGTAGGCATGTGGCGGATACCAGTTTTGACAGTCTGGGGAATTGGGGCGGTAGTATATTGCTTTATAACCGGCCTTCCCTCCACAGATTGCAAGTTCGCAGCGAGGCCACACAGCTTCCCCCACAGATTTGAATGTCGTTTATCCGCCATCACACCCTTTGCTCCCCCTTGCCTTTCGGGTATTTGCCAAAGGCGGACTCGTGCTTTTGCTTCGCTCGGATCAGAATCGGGATCGGAGCCAGACACTTATGTCGGCCGGGAGAGCGAGATGAGGCTGTTGACGTCTTGGGCAAAGAGAATCATGTGGTGGTGAGCGCCGCCCGATAGCGCCTTCTTCTTCGTCGGCTACAGTAACAGAAAGGATCGCTCAGACAACTGGAGACGGGATTTCCGTAAGGATATCCGCTCATAACGAGACACAACGAGAGCGATAAATGCTCCCAAATCAAAAAAAATCAACAGTAGCCGCCAACTTCCTGCCAAGGTCCGCAATTGCCGACCTCCGCATAATGCCGAAGTAGTTGCCGTTCAGGCCGTTGCACACGAGGGCGCCCTCGGCGCCCGGCGGCCAGGGCAGGAGCGCATCCCATCCGTTTAGGGGTGGTGGCGGCGGTACCCTTGCGCCGTCCATCATCCAATGCCCCGGCTGCATCCCTCGCCGTCTTAGCTTTTCCCCGGCCGTGCCTTGCCCGGGCCTCCTCCCCGACCGCCTCCTGGACGCAGTACTGCGCCGACAGCACCCTGACCGACCTCGGTCCCTTGCCTCTTCTTCTTCCAGCCGGTGGAGAGCCACCAGCAACAGCAGCAGGGATAGGTCACAGGAATAATTCTGTCTTGTCTTCTTATGGAGTCCTTCTTCGAGCGCCTGGAGAAGGCGCAGCGCAGCAACAGGTCGGGTCCAGCGGACGGAGGCTCTCTGGCCTTTGGCATCTGGCTGCAGTGGTTTGCGTTTGACGTCATGGGGGAGCTCACCTTTAGCAACTGTCTCGGATTTCTGGATCGGGCCGAGGCTGTTGAGGGCATCATTGGCTCTATCTGGAAGATGTTCAGATACGCGTCTTGGGTGAGTGGCGTTCCCCCTTCCCCCCC
>PYSP01000318.1:0-44071 GCA_003049395.1 Pseudohalonectria lignicola
CCGGCTCCGCCATCTCCGTCGCGCCGCCACGCGTCGCGCCGTGGAAAGCGGATGACTCGCTCTGACCCGGAACGGGCAAACGGGGCGATTGAATGATTAAACGATTGAATGATTGCTTAAGCAATCTAGCTAGCTTCTAATAGATTATTCCCGCCGATTCCTCATAGATCACTGTAGATCCTTGCCTGCCGGGAGGTCCCGGTCACGTGACCACTTGGACCGTGCTCGCACCTGTGTGGGGCCGCGGCCATACCCGCGGCCCGGGGCCTTTCCTTCTTTGTCCCTGTTGCTTTTGTTGGTTGGTAACGAGCGGTCGTAACAAAAGGGCAGGAAGAACCCTGAGAGGCCTCCTCCTGGGAGGGTGTGTCAGTTGGGAGGGGGGTTCTCGGAAGTCATGGTAAATCACACGGAAGGACACGTGACCGTGTACGGGCCAGAGGTCGGTGCCCCTGGGAGGCCAGAATTTTCGGACCCAATTGCGGTCACGTAGGGAGATCGGAGAAGAGAGAGGGAAGAGAGAAATACACGCTTAATTATGCTGCCCAATTGATTGAATATGGTGCCACCAACTGTCTGACATAAGACCTTTCGTCTCTCCGTTCGTCTCTCCGTTCGTTCCTCACTTCGTTCCTCAAGGCACAGAAGGTTGTCACCAAATACAGTAGGGCCCTATGGGCACCATAGCAATTGTGCAGCGAATTCAATCGCTGGATTCTCAGTGATTGCAGCGTATATGCTTCAGTTGCTTTTGTCGCTACGCGAAGCATGCTGCGAGCATCACTTCAACAGCTAATATATATGGCTTATATATTTTTACAAGTTTTTATTTAGCCTTTTAAAGATTACGGCGGCGCCGATAGCACACGTGCATCCCATCAACTTCTAATATGGTCCGGCCGGGGCATGCGCTGGCAGTAGACCCCTCACTTTCGATTCAGGAGAGGCAATGCAAGATAGGTCACATGATAATGCCTCGATCTGGAAAACCCTCGGCAAAACTTGTCTGCAATCAAATGTGAGGCTGAACCAGGCAATGGCGGGGCAGATCCATATACTTACCATTCTTTCCACAGACGCTCCTCCCTATTTCGGTTACCTGTCTATCGTTTCCTATCGGAGCTTCGCGGACAGACTATGGAGCAAAGCAGTGGTTCTAGTGCCTCTCAGCCTCTGAGGATTCTCTCGCTCGGTAAGAGTCTGAGGTTCGGTTGCTGATGCTGGTCCAGACGCTGACAAGACCATAGATGGAGGGGGCATTCGCGGTATATCCAGTCTCGATATTCTCGGCTATATTATGGAAGAGATTCGCAAAGCTCTCCGACTCGACAACACTCCGAAACCCTGCGAGCATTTCGATCTCATCGGCGGCACAAGCACGGGGGGGTGAGTGTCACTTCTATGATGGAGGATCCACACGCTAATCCCTTAGAAGCATTATTGCGATAATGCTTGGGAGACTAGGTATGACCGTCGACGACTGTACAACGGCGTATATGAAAGTTTCCAAGAAAGCTTTCACTCGAAAGCGAACGGCGATTTTCCCCGGAGCGCCCACGGGGGCATTCTCTGCCACGGCTCTCGAGGAAGCGATCAAGCAAACTATTCAAGAGTTCTGTAACGAAGCAGAGTGTTCCGAAAGGCGGAGGCAGGGCGATCTCACGATCGAAGGGTGCCCACACAGCGACATGGTGTTCCGAAATACGACATGTACGAAGACGTATGTGGTCGAGATATAATAAGCACAAAAATAAACCTCGCTAATTTATAGTAGGGTGGTTTTAGCTATTACAAAAGACAACGTGGATGCGCCGCCTACGCGCTTCGCGACATACGGCACATCGGCCGCGTTCGATGGCTGTACAATCTGGCAGGTGGCTCGGGCAACTTCTGCGGCCACGACCTTCTTCAAGTCGATCAAAGTCGGGCGGGCCGGGATCGAGTTTATTGATGCCGGGTTCGGATACAACAACCCATGTGAAATCCTTATCGAAGAGGCCAAACGGCAATTTCCCGGCAGGGAGCAGATGCGCGTCCTTAGTATCGGAACAGGGCTTGGGGCCGTCGTCGCTATCCGAGACAACCGACTGCCAATTCTCAAGGCGCTCAAGGACATGGCCACGTCCTCGAAGAGTGCTGCACAGAGGCTAGATGTCCAGTATGGTGGCACCGACCAGTATTATCGATTCAATGTCGATAAGGGCCTCGAGGATATTAGGTTGTCAGATTGGGCCAAGACCGGCACCATCTCGGCGCATACGCATAACTATCTCGAAGAGAACCGGCGAGAGGTTGAGAAGTTTGTGCACGCATTCTTAATGGGGGATGGACGGGGACCCAGCGGCAACACAGAACTGGCCGAAACCGTCATGACTGCTGAGGGACGCGAGCCTGAGCCTAAAGAAACTCCCACGAGAGCAGACCCCATTAGGACCGAGACGGAACATAGACATGAGCTCGCGATGCAGAATGGTTGGGTTAGACAAGGAAACCACGAAATCGATGCTACACATGGTAAGTAGAAGCACATGGTCAGTAGAAGAATTCTCCTGGTATAACCTAAGCTAAACAGGCAATAGTTGATCATTCGAATGCCTTACAATCCGCGTCCCTCTTTGCTGCAATTCAGCAGCAGGATATCTCGGCAACACGAACCCTTTTAGACGAAGGAGCTGATGCGGCCTCTCAAGATTATCAGGGCACGTCAGCACTTGCCAGAGCTGTAGATACGGGCAACTCGGACCTGGTCGCACTACTGCTCGAGCGAGGAGCAAATCCTAATTTGGCGCACCGTTCGGGTACCACACCTCTCATCAGGGCAGCGGTCCACCTACATTATGAGATCATGAAATTGCTTCTCGAGCACCATGCCGAAGTGGATGTGTCAGTCCGTGGATTTACAGCTCTCGGACTGTGTATCGGTCAGCGTTGCTTGGCCGGCGTCGAGCTGCTGATCCAATTTGGCGCTGACGTCAATCTTCCAGGATCAGCCAAGGAGATGCCCTTGAGCCTGGCTTCGAGGCTGGGCGCTTCGGAGCTTATCCCAATACTACACTTAGCCGGCTCAAACATAAACTTCGCCCACCCAGATACGAAGCGAACAGCTTTGCACACTGCATCGGACTCAGGGAGACTCTCCTGCGTCAGAGCATTACTCGACGCAGGGGCACAGGTGGACATGCCTTACAGAGACAATCGAACTGCCCTCCACATGGCAACCGAACATGGACACGCCGAAATCGTTGACGTGCTCCTACGGTCCGGTGCAAATCTCAAGTCCAAAGGCAGCAAAGGCGAAACTGCCCTCATGTACGCCGCGTCAATGGGCCACTTTGAGATTGTACAACTCATCCTAGGGCATGGTGTGGACATGTCCTTCGAGAAAGACAATGCAGCTTGTTCGCCTCTCTGGTACGCCTCCTTTGAGGGTCATACAGAGGTTACGAAGCTCCTGCTTCAGCATGGAGCAGAGGTGAACGATCAAAACGTCTCCGGCGAGATTCCATTGCATGGTGCCTTGAAGAATGGGAAACTTGGGACGTTCGAATTTTTGCTCCGCCAGGGGTCTGATATAAACATCAGAACCTCTTACGGAGCTACTGCAATGGATATTGCCATCTCACACGGGCAGGCTGAAGCTGTGGTCTTGCTGACGGAGTTAGTGGTCTAGGAAAGTAATTCTGTGTTACGCCTAGACCCTGGAGAAGGGGAGTGCAACTGAGCAATGAGGTGACGTAAGGCTTGATGCCTCTTCAGAGTAGACTGTGATGAAGACAATTCTTTGCAAGCTGTCTAGGTAGAGACTGTGTTCTAGATACAGGAAATGCTCGTCCTTAAGTAGTCCCTTCCTGGACTGCTTGTCTTTGTTGGATCACTGGCATGTCGTTCTTTGTCCTTGGATCACCTTTGTTGGTGATCCCTGACGAGGCTCACCGGCGCACTGTGATCCAGGATATCCAATATGCAGCTTGATGAGCCAAAATTGTATGTGCCACGTTTCGACGACCTCAGCGACAGATAATTGAGCCGCCTGACTTGAAGCCTCGTTGTACTTGCGTTCGAATCGGAATGGCAAAGTCGGCCAGAACGAAGAAGCGCAACTTGGGCCCTCATTGCGGCTTGCACATAATGACACCAGCCCGAGAAACGTCATGTTCGACGCGGATGATGTGCCTATTCTCATCGACTTCGACTCCTGCTTGCCGCTTGGGAGTCCTCTGGTGAAAGGTGGCGTGGTAGCTGGCTGGAAAGGCCCCTTTCATGAAAACGGGCGAGTGTTTAGAACTCGGCGACGGAGTGCGACGTGTTAACGACCAAGGAAATCCTCGATTGGCTCATGGGACTAGTCTCGGTGGCTCAGACCTATCCCAACAGAACTGACCTGGAGTGGGGGGTCGGCGACTCCAACGGATTGGTGTCTGTCGACGCGATACGCCTTCACTCACTGAAAAGAAGCACCTGGGTAGGTCGGATGGCCGGCGTTTGCCTAACTGGCAGAACGTCGAACGTCGAGACAAGCCCTGGCTGGAAGAATTCACGGGTTGGCCAGAAACGCGGGCTGCGTACTAACATAGGTCCCTGGCGACAATAATGAAGAATAGGTTAGCAAATGTCTGCGTTTTTGAACAATCGCGTGTCGGATGATGGTCACTCTGTGATGTTGCCCAGAGGCATTTCATGTACGGACAGTCAGTTGGTTGCCCAGGCATGCGTAATGCGCCCAAGAATCTGTCTCTGTAGGTAGATACCCAAGGTATATAACACCAGAAAGGCCGTCGCAAGCCCCCTCCGTTCTCATGCTCAGATACACAACCATTCATTTTCATATATACTTACCTATCTATCGAAACACGCTGCAAAGCCTACCAGCTTTTTTGTTCACAACCCAAACTGAGCCTTGCCCCAAAATGCCCACCTGTCTCTGCCCTGATGGTTGCGGCCAGATGACTGTGTCGGTTTCCCAGACGAACTGCGCAACCTGCGATGCCTAAGTTCCCGATGACACCTCTGGCCAGTGGCGGCCCTGAATCTAGCGGTTTGCTCAGGGAAAAAAACCCAGCAAGCGATGTGGAAGGCAGAGGACGAGGCCAAGAAGAATGCGACCAAGAAGACGGATGACGACAAGACGCAGCCGATCCCGATCGAGACCAAGAAGAAAAGTGATGTCTGAAGACATCACAGACGGAGCCAGCTCAGGCAGTCGGCTCCCTCCGCCGCGAACAATGACGTGTGAGACGGACAAGAAGGACACAGATAGGGGACATACTAATTAGTCATTCGTTTTTGCCAGCATCGTAGATATTACGACGGCAGCAGTAATCAATCTTATATCCCTGCAGATATCGCTCTCATACTAGTGTTATATGTTTGATCATCTTCATAAAGGCGCCCTGTCCTAGATTCTCCGACCGACCTGGCTTGCCGACTGGGGGTAGCTCTCAAAAGTCGACAAACCCGTACGAGGATTCCGGGGCGTTGCGGGCCGAAAGTCCAGCTCTTCCTCCAAGGTGAGCAAGTGAGACACAACGACCTCGTCGCAGTGGCTTACAAGCCACTCGCGACAACGCTCCCTGTCGTCCTCCTCGCCCTCGAGCGGGGCGCTCGGGTCAGGCCGCTCCCAGTAAGGCTGCTTGCTCAAACCACTCGGGCCAGAAGCCGCCAAACTCCCAGTCGATGATGGCGCTGATCTTCAGCGTCTTGGGTTTACGATGACGTTATGCTGGCCCAGATCGTTATGGCAGAAAACAAACTCCCCCTTGACGTCGCCGCGAACCCGCCAGCAGCTATTATACCCCCATTCAAAGATAAAGACACGTTCAGGTGCGCACATCAGCGATTGGGCAAGTTCGCCGGGTTCGCCGGGTGCAGTGGGGACGCCGGGCCGGTCTGACTGCAGACTTTTGAGGGTTGCCACGTGCTGCATCAGCTCTTCCTTCACCACTTCTTGTCTTCCTCGCTCAGTTCTGCCATGGTGACCCTCGCCTCGTTGGATGCAGTAGTAAAATGCCCCGTCGTCCTCGAAGACGCAATGGAAACGCGGCAGGGGAAGGTTGGCATGAACGGCTAGGTACTGGAGGATGGCGGCGTCGTTCTTCCACCGCTGGGGGAATGTAGAGCTCGGGAAAACCCTGTGTTGGCTCAATTCGCGCTGTCGAAGCATCCGCTTGATGAACAAGTTGCCCACCATGAAGTACTTTCGGTCCTGGCAAATGGCCCAGCAGTCGGCCTCCCGGTGTGCCATAAGCTCTTCATTGGTCGCCAATCACATTTTTGCTGCAGCCAAATGACCAGAGCAAGGGAGGGCTGTGGGATGTAGAGAGAGGAGTGTAGGAGGGAGGAAGTAGGTGGGGGTGAAGGGGATGAAGGGTATGTTTACCCAGTGGGGCAGGTATCTAGGTAGTCTGTGCATATCAATAACGCCTCAAGTCTGGCAGTGTGATTCCGTGGAAGTACCCCACCCCCCCCTGCCGTTTGGCCCCTGCAAACACCTGACAAGGATGAGCATTCTTTTTCCGGAAACCGCAGTAAATCGTACAAATAACCCGTGCAAGTGGGGTGAGATCATCCAACTAAGTAGGAGAGGACTCACGACGCGGGCCGCTACAGGGATCGTAAGTTCTGAGTGGGCCTTACAAATCCGAATATTGTTGCTAGGGCTTGCTTCGATAACTTTTTGGTGACGGCACATGCCCACGCGCCTGGCGGCGAAACTCCAGCAGCGACCCATTGTCGTGCTCCAGCGGTGAGCTTTGATTGTAGTTGACACTGAACAAACCATCTCCCATTCGACGGTTGGTAATTTTCGGCTCTCCGCCATCCCCGTAACGGCGCCTTTTAGTACATAGCAGCCTTCATATCGGAATGAATATCCAACTCCCGGGAGTTAACTTCGTGGCAGTGCGCGAGTGGCGCTGGTCAGCCTGGAAGTTTGGTCTCCGCCAGGAGGAGCTGTTCCCGACGCTCTACCAGCAGTATAATACCTACCCAGCGATGCCTTCCACCATGACGCTTGCGAGATTGCGAAGCGTGTATGTTCCGCAGACGAATTCCACCGCCTCCTTGCCGAGCGCAAAGAGCAGCGCTTGACAGAGCTGCGGGAGGCATTCGATGCCATCGCATCTCGCCTCGTGCACGATCCAACCCTGGCCCCCCAGGATTTGTGGAGGCCCTCGGTGCGGTTCTTCCACAAGTGGACCATGGATTCTCTCGTCGAGTTCTTCGCCACCTTTCTCCCAGGAGGCGATGGGGTGCCTGGTGTGGAAGCGCCGAGAGAGCATGCGAGACGGACCGCGGCTGCCACTGCAACACGCGCTGGCGCGCCCTACCCCATCCTTACTGGCACTAACCTCGACGCCGCATCACCGCCTCTCAGACCTCCGGGCAGCTCAGGACTCAGTAGGGGCGAAAGAACAGGGCGGAGTACTTCCACTAACACACATTGTCGCTGGCTAATAAACAAGTCATCAGCGGCCTCTGAATACCATCCTTCTACATACCCCGCCAAACTAAATCATAAAGGGAGAGCACAAGGAAGCGGAGAGACGGAGCAACGTATAGTTGGTCTCTCAGTTGTTCGAATGCTGCCCCAACTAACGGCAATGGTCGGTCGCTCAGGGTGGGTTCATGTCCACTGGTCGGCCGCTATTGCGGCCTCCTTCCCTGTGAGCGCAAAAAGACCGCCGCCTCGCGGCGCGACCATCTGTGAAATTTGTTAAAGTTGCGTGGCGGGTCTCCCCATGGCGTCTCATACCTCCATCCTGTCGTCAGATCAAGAAAGTAAAAGGAAGCAAATCATCGTAAGGAGTTGGTTGTGAAGTATCGGCCTGCTGCCCTCGCGACACGACTCGCGCTTGGGTACACGGACTCCGAACCTGGCGAGCTGTCTAGCTTCGCACCGAAGCATGTAAGGTTGAGGATACAACCATATCAAGACGCGAACCTCTAAGATTAAGTCACCGTTGAGTCCATATGCTAGAGAAGCCTTCTGAGAGCGAGGAATTTCCGGGGTTGAATTCGCGACTTTCCGCCCAACACAACAACTGGTTGAGGGGCTGTGGCACCGTGATGCTCGCGCAACGAATGAGCCTTGCCTTACGGATTGGGTTCCGGCCGCCCCACAAAATCTGCCGACCTTATCGTTATCTCGGATCCCCGTCTTATTGCAGCTTTGAGCCCTAAAGCAGCCGTCTCCACTCAAGCTCACGTGCAGACCACACAAACGAGAGTCGGAATCGGCGTTTTCAAAGCTGGCGAACTTTTCGAGACGCCTTCAGTAGAAGAGACAATTCGATACGAAACAGCACGACCAACCTTCACCTTACGGGATTTGTCGTAAAGGTGCGTTCCTACCTAGTCTGTGATTGTACGACGGCTTCCTCTTTCCGTTGCGATCCGTTGTCTAACTGACTTGTTTTCGACGAGGAGCAGAAACACCGACAAGATGAGTACGTCACGTCAATACCGACCCGAGTTTCGCGATTGAAGCCCACCGCCGCAGTCGCAGACTACTGACGAGATCTTCTATCTTCCCACTCCAACAGCGAAGGGTACATCCAGCTTCGGAAAGCGCCACAACAAGACGCACACCCTGTGTCGTCGTTGCGGTCAGTCCACACCTCTCGATCCCGGGATAGAAGAAGGCTTTTTGGGGGCGTAGCCAAGGGCGAATGGTGGGAGAAGGAAGCATGGACGGGAGAGAAGAGCATGGGGAAAAATGCGACCCGGAAGATATGAGGATGGAGAGCTGATGATATTATCGCGAACGAATCCAGGCCGCCGCTCTTTGCACATCCAGAAGCACACCTGCTCCGCGTGCGGATACCCTGCTGCTAAGACCCGGAAGTGTACGTCTTATCCTACATCCTTCCCGAACCCAGCCGGCCGAGAGGGAGTGAGGGATGTACCACTTGGGGTGCTGTCCTCCTTGTCGATAGAGAGGCTTTGAGGTCACATGGTTGACCCGCCAGCATCCTCGGTCCCGATGAGACACGTTTGGGCTAACACGGACGGACATCAGTCAACTGGAGTGAGAAGGCGAAGCGGAGAAAGACCACCGGTACCGGCCGCATGCGATACCTCAGCACCGTCTCCCGGAAATTCAAGAACGGCTTCCAGACTGGCGCGCCCAAGGGCGCCCGCGGCCCCTCAGCCATCGCCGCGTGAAAGGGGAAAAGGCTTTGGATGAGGAGTAGTGTGTTTGGGATGGGAGCATGATGGCTGATGGGGAGTTCTAACTTCGGTACACTACGCATTTTTCTCTACTACACCACAAACGCAAGAGCCGGAACTGGGAAACCTATCTTTTTGTCTTGCTGAGAGGGGACAGGCGGCGAATTTGTGATTACGGCCGAGTCCCGAAGCAAATTCGACGGCGTTAGCATTTCGGGTCATTCTCAAATAAAGTGCAATGGGAAACAAAACAAAACAACGGAGAGGATTCATGTGCTCGCGGTCTCTTGCAAAGACGTAGAGACCGAGAGTTAGTGGGCGTCCGTTGGGTGAGCCATGCTCTGAATCGCACCTCCGCTGATGTCAACGAACAATGATATCGTCTTCTGAAGAAGAATGGCTTTTGGGAGAATACCTCACCCGGGAACGTGACTTGGGTCATCGCCACCGAGGATCTCTCATGCTACTGTCAATAGATTGCTCCAAGAAAGTCTAGACTCCGATTCCTCACCAGACGCAGGTCACTGCCCACGTCCAAACACCTTCACGCCGCCGTCTCCCCCAACATGGTACAGGTACTCATGCTCCTCGACACGGTCGCCCGGATCATCGTCACACCCAGCTCCTCCTCGCGTGATCCTGACCACTCCGCTGACATCACCCGCGGCGCCCGTATCGAGCAGCCTGAGGCCGAGAACAGCGCGGGCCTCATGCGCGAGAGACAAGACGAGCGATGCGTGCTCGCGCTCCAGCGACGTCCTCTGGGGCGAGATCAGGGGCTCATCTGCTGACAGGGTGACTATGGTGGCGTGGACCTTCTGTTGGGGTTTTCATGAAAATGACGACCCAGAAATAGAGCAATAAGAAGAGATAGAGTCAGTCGGCTGGTTAATACAGCAGACAGAGATGCAGAAAGTTTAAAAATAAAGAATTGGAAAAATTGGGAAAACAAGGTCCTGTTGGCCACATGGTAGTTGAACGCACGTATGCTTGACGATGGACGTACCTCCCTCAAGCTAAGCAGCAAAGTCTGCATCTCCTCGACGCTGACCTCGGCCCCGGCGGCGGCAAGAAGCAAGTCCGGCTGGTCGACGACCAGCACGACCCTAGATGCCGTGGTGGGCCCATTTCCCTCCCCTCCTCCGGACGCCGCAAGAAGATCATCGACCGCCTCGTGAAGCGTCGCCGCCACGCCGCGGAGGCCGGCCTTGCCCCAGACGAGCCGCCTCGCCGTGCGGGCGCCGCCGCCGCCACTGCCAGGAGGGGGCGGAGGGGTAGGAGGGGCAAACAGCCCAGTCAGGCCGTCCACGAAGCTGAAGCGGCCTTTCTTGGATAGTGACTCCAAATCCATGCCCTGTAGGTGGTGTGGTTTTTTTTGGTTTTTTTCAGTTGCGGTGAGTGGGTATTAGTCACGGAAAAAGGACAAAAGAAGGGGGAGGAGAGAAAGGGAGAGAGAGAGAAAACAATGCAGGGGCTGAATGAGATTCGAGACCGGAAAATAAAACATACCAGCCTCCCGGCACCGTCTCTCCAGAACTCAAAGCCACGGAGGAAGCTCACAAGGAGCACCCTCGTGCCGCCCTGCTGCTGCTGCTGCTGCTGCTGCTCGCGAGCAGCACCTGCCCCGGGCCAGTCCCCACCGGCCGCTGCCGCCGCCCCCGCCGGTGCCGGGCGGTGGCCTCCAGGAGGGGGCGGCGGCCGCAGCAGGCCCGAGAGGTGCCGCAGCACGAGCCAGTTGGTGCTCGCGCCGAGGACACCCGTCAGGACGATCAGCGACGCCTCGGGCGGGAGGCCCAGGTATTGCTCCAGGAGCGGCGGCAGTGCTCTAGTTGCCATGGGGGTGTTCTCTATTTATTTATTTCCAAATTCTGCCCATGCTTCAACTGGCCTGGGCAGATAATGTCTTTTTGCTGCCAGTTGTTGGTGGTGGTCGAGGAGATGGTGGGGCTCCACTGAGGATAATCGGGCTAGTACTGTTCAATCTTGCTGAAATTGATACCGTGCAGTTAGCCGTGAACCCCCCCTCATCAGACAGTGTGAACTGTGAAGAATGGACTGTCGGATCGTACACCAAGAAGGTGCGACCACTGCCGAAAGCCTCAATATCATGTCTAATAGACTAAATTTTGAATTCGCAAGCCCTTCTTCACTAATGTTTCTCTACTCGATTGGGAAGAGAATCCCGCCTGTGTAGGTAGGCATCTCATCATCCCAGGACAATACCATTCTCATCACGGTCAATATTCAGCCTCGTCTACTAATACTACTACTAAGTAAATTGGCATTACGGCACCTAGCCTGAACCATCACTAAAACACCTCGTCCTAGGGTGCTGCCGACTGGGTGGCAGTGGCGCTTCAGTTTATTAATTATCCTATAGATTTCTTGTGTAGGTAGTGCTCGAGTTGGAGCCTGGCTAGGTTAACGTTCGTTGGTAGACCATATCTGTCGTATAGGGTTAACTCAGCGTTGGGTGCTGAAGCCGTCCGTCTCTGCTTAGGTAGGTAGTATTCAGGATAAAAGTTGCCTAGGTATTTCGACTCCCCGCCCCCCTCGTCCGAAATGCCATACGCCCAGAGTGCCAAAGTTGCACACAAAAAACTCAGAACTTGACCTCCTTGAAGGAGACTCCTCCGCCCCAGGCCCTCTCCATGAAGTTCTTCCTGACGGTCCACATGCGCGCCCTCTTGCCGAACACGTACATGGGTATCGTCGTCAGCAGGATGAGCAGCTGTATGACGCCGATCCAGACGTAGACCGTCTTGGGCCCGTCCCGGACCAGCCACCCGGTCACGAAGAAGCTGAAGACCATGCCGTGCAGCACGTTCTTGCAGAAGTTGAGCGCCACCAGCGCCTCCCCGGCGTACTGGCGGTAGCTGTCGACGCAGAACGTGATCGCCGTCGTCGAGCCCAGGGAGCAGCCGAACGAGACGACGCCGAAGAAGACGGTCGGCACGATCCAGGGGTTGCCCGCGTCCACGGACCAGCCGAAGCCCATCAGCCCGATCACGGTCGTGAAGAAGATGGGTATCACCATCACGAGGCGGTACTCGGGTTCGTAGAGGCCGTTGTTGCGGCGCGCCATCTAACACGACGAAATTCCAACCCCCATCCTTCTGCGTCAGTCCTCTCCGTGTTGTTTGTTACAGGGGGATAGGAGAAAATCAAGGGGAGGGAGGGAGGGGGTAGAAAATGAAATTCGGAGGGCAACGAAACATACCGCCATCACGACGACATCCGAAACCTTCCCCGCAACCACGGTGCCCAGTATCCCGCCGATGAAGGGCGAGATGTAGACCAGGCCCGTCTGGAAGGCGTTGAAGTGGTACCTCCCCTCGATGTAGATGACGGCCATCGACTCCGATATGACGGCCAGCCACCCTATGGAGCAGCCGTACACGCCCGCCGACCACAGCACGGCCGGGTACGAGAGCAGGATCAGGGGCCGCACCATGGCCTGCGCCCAGCTGTCCCGGCTCAGCCGCCCGTGGTACACCCGGAGCTGCTGCCTGAACGTCCGCGGCGGCTGGTCCCGCAGCTGCGTCGTGTAGCTGCTGCGCCTGAACATGGAACCCCTGTGCTTCCGCTGGGGGCTCTGCCGCCGCCGCTGCTGCTCCTGCTGCTTCTCGGTGTCGACCCCGTCCTCGTTGGCCTTGTTGCTTCTGGGGTCCCTGGCGTGCTGCGAGGCGGTAGGGGAGATGGGCGTGGCGTGGCTGGGGGAGAGACGGGATGAGTGCGAGTTTGAGCTGTTGCCCTCCCGCCACGGTGGTTGCCGGGCGTGTTCGAGCGAGAAGGATGAGAGGAAGTGGCCCTCCAGCGGGCTGTGATATGCGGGTTTGACGCTGGGAATCTGAGGTGGGCCAGACTCGGGGGACGATGTGTTGGGTTCGGAGGCCTGTACTGGGTTGCTGATCCCTAGCGACTTCGGGGCCTCCTTCGGGGGTTCCGTGGTGGATGGTGGTCCAGCTGAACCCTCGTTGCTGCCGTCGACGTGGACCTGCGAATCGAAGACGACATGCCTCTCCTTGTCCTTGTTGGCGGCAGGCTCTGGCTCGCGGGGCGGAGGCAGCACCTCAGAGCTGTTCAAGGACGCCCGACTCTGCGCCTGGTTCAGAGGTGTGGGGACATCCTCAAGGTTTCGAGGCGACGAAGGGGCTATCCCAATCACAGAGGCCCGACGAGACTCACCACCAAGACGGGACAGCCGGCGGAAGATGCTCGGCCTGGCGGACGGCTTCCTCGACTTCGGGATGGGCCGCCTGTCCCAGTACGACTCCGGGACAAACAAGAAGAGAAGCACGGCACACACAACGACGACGGCGGCGGCGATCCAGAAGACCCACCTCCAGTCGAGCCTCTGGATGATGGCGGCACCGATGAGCGGCACCAGATTCTTGCCTCCCAGCAGGAGAAGGGTGTAGATGCCGATGCGGTAAGCCTTCTCGTGCAAGAAGAAGATCTCGCTGATGGTCGCCCCCGGCAGGCACTCGACGGGACTGACGGCGGCGCCCTGGAAGACGCGCGCCGCCACGAGGGAGCCAAAGGTCGGTGACAGGGCGCACCAGACGGAGCAGGCGACCAGCAGCACGGCGCTAGCGAGGTAGACCGTCCGCTTCCCGTACAGGATCGCCGTTGGGGAGGCCACGACGGAGCCGAGGCCCATACCGAGCATGTACAGGCCCGTCGTGAGCGACACCTGGGCCACGTCGACCTTGTACGTGGTCGCGATGTCATGGAAGCCCGCGGCCAGCACGGGCGTCATGCCGCCGCCGACCATGCAGTAGAGACCAAGGGAGAGGAGGGCGCAGTCCCGGCGCCAGGCCGGCCAGTTCAGCGGGTCGTTGGCCGAGTCCTCCGGCTGCGGTTCGAGTATTATCGCCCCGTCGCTGGTCTTCTTGACCGCGCCATCCACTGGGATGCCCGTCGGCATCGACGAGACCGACCTCCTCCGCGGTATGTTATGCAGGCCCAGCGGCTTGTTGTGGGCCCTAGCCAGAAGCCGCACGGAGCCTTGAGGCGAAGGGAAAGGGGAGGGTAAGGGGAGAGAGACGAGTAGGAGACGCGGTCAGCTTGACGTCTCACACAGATTGCTACCAATTGGCCACCCGGGGGCTCCCAGGATGCGGCATACCTGGTACCTCCATGGTCTCCTTGTCGTTCATTATACCAAGAGCCCACTTCGGATGGCCATTATACTCGTCATCGCCTGTGTTGCTCGGCTGACGCCTGGACAGGGGCGACCAGTAGCGCTTCCACGTGCTGGTGGCGGAAGGCATCGTGGGGCGCAACAGCTCTGCGTTTGAGAGGTGTGTTTTCTCCCACAAGAGGATGTGTGGCGGCTCCTAGGAGTGTGGGCATTGGTGTGCCTCGACGGATGGTTATGCACATACTTTGACTCTCGACTAGGTATTTCAGCGGGATGATTTAATGGCACAGCAAAAGGAGAAAAAAAGAGAGAAAACCAGTACGCTCGGGTTAATTAGAAGGAGAGGAGATATATGGTAGGGATATTGACAGGCCGGCATAGGAGAAGAATCGCAGTATGCTAATGGATGGATGGGTTTCGATATCCATTCATTGGGAGGCGACGCAACATAACCTGGTGGATAAGCCGGTAGACTCGTGACATTTAGTGTCCCATTGAGCTAAATAATCCAGATTAAAGTCCCAGGGAAGGTATCGGGTCATTATCCCGCTGCCACAGGGGAAGGCGCCAGGGAAGCCCGGGAACAATGTTGGATTCCAGATTCCAGATTCCAGCAGGTGGATGGCGACCCGGCAGAGCCAACACCAAAGCTGCAACAATGGAAACTCGGAACCTGGAAGGATTAGATGCCAACATACCCATTCTTCTAGTCTGTAGCTGCCAGAACTGGGAAACCCTGAAGTGTGCGACCGACTAACCCAACTAGCCTAGATCAGGTGACGACAGCCAAGTTCGGGTGTTGCCAAACCTACATGTCCAAAGATAATCATGACCGCATCTGCTACATAAGGCTGTCACGAGCTCACCCTCAGGGCGGTGAAGAAGTGGGCGAAAAGGGGTGCGGACATATGCACGAGATACTTACCTGCTCACCTGCCTACCTATCGCCTCGTCACGTAGTCGGCTGTCACTAGACATTCCCGGACGTCCCAAGTCTGCGTTACAGAAAGAAAGCATGTTTTGGGGTAGCACGCATGTGCATGCGTTGGAGGTAGCTAATCGAGAGAGTGATGTTGGTGATGGTCTTCAGCAGTCCCTGCAACTGCTGCAAGCCGCGACTTGCGCTCCACAATTTGCAGGTCCACAGTAGCCAAGCAACAACTTAGCTTGGCTGCGGCCCGGCGACTCAGGCAATCCTACAGTTCCAGGCTGCTACGAGTGATGCATCCGTTTTTCGTGCATGGTCGATTTCAAGGCAGCGCTTGAGTAGGCTGTGGTCGGAGTCAGGTAGGTCAATTAGTGATCGCGCCTCGCCCACGGAAGATCATAGCAACCAGCATCTTTATTTTTGAGGTAAATAATAACAATCAATACTGGAATACGGGTACGATGTATTTTCCACGGGAATCTCGTCAACCAGGGAACTAGCACATTCTTCAGCAGAAAGGCCCCAAGCATCGTCGGAGATGTTATGACATACGCTTTGGGACAAATTGCTAGGCTTCGTAGATCCGGTTTAACATATCATGTGGTCGAGTAAACAAGCACCGATGTTCCTCTGTATTGTCACGTCGATAGAGAGACTGGGGCCCCGAGGGTATCAGTGGTTGAACCTTAAACACGAGCTCCTCTCCTCTGCCTACTCTGGTAGCTTTGTGCGACCACCGTGAGGAGTGTCGCTTCATGAACCATTTCTTCCAAGCCTCAGTGACTTCTGGAAACCCTTCATCTCCGAACTTCCGTTCGACCCGCTCTCTCCATTCCCGTAGAGATGGGTCGTCCCCATGCACTTCCGGCCATGCAAAGTCCATGGACCACGAAACGCCAAACTTGGTTCTGATCCATGCCAGCGGAACGAAACCAGCCATCTCTCAATCGATGATTCCTATCGAGCCCTGCTGGCCTGAGTTGGCGATGATGTTATGAGGTCCAAGGTCGCTGTGCCAAAAGTAAAACGCCGAACAGTCCATACCTAACTCGCTCCAATTTTGTTGCAGATATTGCGGCTTGATGCTGTATGTGGAACGATACAGGTCTAACCATGTGTCAGGGAATTCGGTAGCGTCGATCCCAATGATAGCCTTGGAGCGCCAGACTGACAGCTCCTTGCAGAAAGACCTTGGGTATAGCAAAGCTGAGTCCTTGTGGTACTTTCGCAAGCCATTCCAGCGTGACATACTCCTTCGTGGTTTCATCAAAGTCCCTCGGGGTGAGTTTGACCTTAAGGAATGCGTCGCCGAAGCTCCATACCGCAGAGGCGTCTCCAGCATCATGGACCTGGCGAATATGACTGCCGGACGGCAAGGGACCGGCTGGAGGCAGCGGCGTAGTTGCGTTCAAGAGGGTATATCAAAGCCGCCGCTAGCCTTCTATAGATACCTACTCAGTAGGAGCGGAGGGGTTGGCGGCAGAGGATGAACTTGTCGCTGATAAGCCATGAGCTCTCATCGATTGTTCGACTGATTCGCGAACGTGGCCATGGCGGAGTAGCGGTTTGGCGATATGCATCCACGACGTCGGCGGAGGGAATGGGGACAGGTACAGTGAGGGCGAGTGACCAAGGACCGAGAGCCCGGGCCCGAAAATGGCCCAGTGCGGCCGGACCGTGTTGAGATTGGTATCGGTGAAGAGGAGTCTCGGAGATGCATGCCTACGTAGGTATTGAGAGGATCACTACAGACTACCAGTGAGTCACTCCTGAGCCTCCTAGGCTCTTAACCAATTAAGATCTACGCCTTCGTCCGAATCTGCCACAAATACTTAAGCACAGGGCATTTTGCCTAGGCGCCCTTAGTCACCAGACCCACAATTCCAATAAGAAAGAGTTCCTTAAGTTTGTCAGTCCCGCCGCATGCAGATTGACTAGCGGTTTTCGAATCTCAAGTGGCCCCGGAAGGAGGCAAAGCAGACCGGGTGCCGAAACTACCTCTGGGAACGATGTTCTCGCCGGCAAAAACACTCTACCCCTCCGGTTTATCCCCGTGCCTCACCACTGCAGCAGCTCGTCGACCCCCGGCATCGGGGTCGGCATTATTGGCATGCAGGCTCCAGACGATATGGCACGACCGGAGGGCCAACCCAACCGCCGCCACCGCGCTTTTCTCGACTTCGCGGCAGGTGAAGGCTAAGAACCAAATCTTCGCCGAGTATGTATTTCTATCTGAACTCCTCCCTCCTCAGCAATGAATACAATCCCAAAGTTAAGGCGCACACACAAGACCGCGTCAGGGCTCGTCGAAGCCACGCAACGTCACCACCCACCCAGTTTTGCTAACCTCGAACCCCACCGACAGAATACGGTATCCCGAGACCCTGAACAACTACATCCTCCTCTCCTCATCCTCCCGCACGCCCCTCCTCACCCTCTGGAAGACGGCCTGGTGCCCGACCTGCAGGGCCGTGGAACCCCTCCTCCGGGACATCGTCGGTTCCGGCGTGGGCGAGGAGGAAGGAGGGGTCGGCTACGCGCCCGTCGTGTACGACAGCCCAGACGTTATGGCCGAGGGACTGGGCGCCGCGTACATGATCAACAGCGTGCCCACCCTGCTCAGCTTCGACGCCGGGGAGGCGCAGGTCCTGACCAAGGTCGCGGACGGCGGCAGGCTCGCCGACCGGGCGTTCCTGGAGGAGTGGGTGAGGAAAGAGGCGAGGAGGAGGGGGAACAGAGGCGGCGGCGGGGTGCCGCTGTTTGGCGGGCTTTTTGGGTCCAAGTGAGAGAGGTCTTCTTTCAGGGGCGAAGCAACCTCTTCGCAAGGGCCGGAGACACGGCAGTGCCGAACAAAAAAAGAAAATCCCTTTGGATTTTTTTCGATTTTACATCATCTTTTTGGCCTTCCTGTTCCCCGACACCCCAACACCCCCTCCCTTTCCCATCCGCTCATGCGCCTCTTGGACAACCACTCCCGACCAATGGATCGATCGATCATTACATCGTGAAAGAACGCGCCGCGGCGACGAGAAGCGAAGGAGCGCCTTGTTCCTAGAAGGATTCAGGAACAACCCAACCGAACACAATAGAAAGAGAAAAAAAGGAAACAAGATGGCTGCTACTTGACAAACCAACAAAAACCATGAGGATTCCATCTGGAGGGGTCGTTTCCCCCCTCTCCTGCTCATTTTTTTCTTCTTTTTTCCCTTTTTTTTCTCTTTCCGGACCACAAAACAAAGATTCCAAAATATCACCCCCCGATCTCCCCAATTCCCAGCCTCAAGGGTTGTAGAAGACCTCCTCGAGAGGCTTCCACCAGGACGGCTCCCCTGCCCCGGCGGCCTCGCTGCTGGTGGCGCCAGGCACGACGCTCTCCTGCCAGCCATCCGTCATCTTCCACCACTCGCGGACCTTTGGGTTCTCGCGCATCCGCTCCATGTCGTCGGCGTAGGCGTGCCCGACGTACTTGAAGGATGCGAAGAGGTAGCCCGAGTCGGCGTCGTAGAAGATGCTGTCTGTGAATTTATGGAGTCTTTATGTTGGTCATGGTTTTTTTGGGTTGCTTTTTTGGAAGAAGGAGAAGGGGAAAGAGGAAGAAGAAGAAAGCCAAAAAAGCGAAGCAGCACAGAGGAGGTTGGTCGGGGAAACAGGGGGAGAGGATGCAGAAAGCGAAAATGTCTAAAGAGGACAGAGAAAAAGAGACACGGAGA
This sequence comes from Pseudohalonectria lignicola, assembly GCA_003049395.1. NCBI lineage: Eukaryota > Fungi > Ascomycota > Sordariomycetes > Magnaporthales > Ophioceraceae > Pseudohalonectria > Pseudohalonectria lignicola. Next base: position 18,950 of record PYSP01000318.1, read on the forward strand.
AGGGGGAGGTCGTCTTACAGTCGGTAATATTACACCCCTTGATCTGCTGCAGCACTTCGGGCCAGACCTTCTTATGCACCTCCTTGTATTGCTCCCGGAATTCGGGCTTGAGCTTGACGACCTGGGCGAAGCGCCGGCCCGGGCTCCGCTGCCGGGAAAGCACGGTCGGGGACAGGGGGTCCGCGTTTGGGGCGCTGGTGACCGGCTGGACCGTCGGCTTGGCCCACATCCCTTGGTGTCCGTTCATGTTTTCTTCTTCTTTTTTTTGGGCGGGGGGATTGGTTGCAAACAAGTGTCGCTTGTGCATGCAAGGTCGCGGGCAATGTTAATTCCCCCTTCCTGACCTCTGTTTCCAGGATCTCAGGTCGCTTTTTCTAAGCAATGATGAAGGCACCGGTTTCGGCTTGGAGGATTTTGCACCTCCTCGGAGATTTGGAGAAGGGGAGAGGAGCTGTGGGAGGGAAGAGAAACCACCAAGACCCCGCAGGGAACAGGGTGCTTTCTGCTTGGATAAAATGCCGGCGGGGCCGGTTCAAGTTGGATCAACCGCCTTGGGAGGGAATTATGCCAGCTGGTCAGGTAGCTGCCTAGGTAGGTAAGTAGGTGCGCATGTGGTTTTCTTCCTCCCGGTTGTTTTGCTCGATCAGTTTCTGGGCTGCTGCGAGCCCTCGGCGATTCTTTTGGAACCTAGACTAGATGGCGGTGTTCCTCAGGTACAGCTTAACTACCAGGCAGGAGCTCTCCGGAGCTTCGACCGTTCGGGCGATGTGTCTGCGAGGCAGCTGTGGAGTTGCGGGGTCGATTCTGATGGAATGGCAGCTTATTGACCAGGTGCAGCTATTGTTAGCACACCCTTTCTGGCTTCAGCTTTCTCACAGCTTCTTCTCTTTCTTTTTGGTGTCTTGCTAGGGCCTAATTTTAGAGTTGATGCGATCGACGGCTAGGTTTGTGTTTGCATGGGAAAGAGGAATGGCAAAGGAATGTGGTTTTAAACAAGCAGAATGGCATCCCACAACTTCCGGAGCTTCCCAATAGATGGTGAGCGGGGAAAAGAGAAGGGCAGCCCTCGCTGGGTTAGTTGGATTTGTCCAGGGCCCGGGGGGAACGCCCGAGAGGGGTATGAGTTGGAGTTAACAGCCAGGTGGGAGGCATGGATCCGGACGAGCCGTAGGAGAAATTACGGGGGTGGACAGATGAGCGGCAGGAAGCCAATACATACTACCTACCTATCCAGGCATGTATTAGCAGGCAGGCAATAGGCGTGAAGTTGTGTCAAGGTCGTGTGTATGATGTCTGGCCTGTAGGCACACTCGCTTTACGAATCTGCCCCAACGAAAAATTAGGTGTAAGTGAGAGGGATGACGACCGGAGAGAGATCACGGTTGACAGGATGTAAAGAAGGATAAAAGAGGGGATCGACTTGCCCAGACGACTACTGCCAGAGGCGATCGAAATATACTACGTGCACCAGGAATTCGGCAAGGGTTCAGACAGATAGACAGACAGGACCTGCTTGGACGGGGCAGGGCGAGACAGGTGGGCAACACATCAAGTGGGGGATCCATCCCAAAAAAGAGACAAAAAGCAAGGTGAGGCCTAGAAACCACCTAGAAAGTAGGTAGGTGTGAGCAAGCAGAATAATACCCAGCCGCCCGCTCGAGCTGCATGCATCGTCAGAAAGTCCGTGGAGTACCAAGTACCGACTTACAGAGTAGGTCGTGTGAGCACTCTGGCGTGCTGGGGGGTTGGATCGCGTTGGCATGGTGTTGGTTGGGGCCGGATGGGGGTGGGTTTGGATGACCAACCGGACTCCGGAGGGCTGTCACGGTGATGACTATGGGAAATCTCGAGCTACCCCACGGACGCCCACGGAGATACCGGTACTTCGAAGGTGCGTACATACTGTACAATGTGGTACGTATGTACATGTTTTTGTTTGATGTTGGTGCATTGCGTGGGCTAGGGATGAGATTTGTTACGCTTGTGACTTGCCTAGCCACCTCGGAAGGTGACCCTCGGCCTCGTTCTTTTCAGTCTCCGGTCGTTGTGCCCGCTTTCTGCAGTCGACTCGGCTGTGTTGGTGCTGCCAACTCTTCGTCTTGCAAGCAAACACTGAGCCGCACGAAATATAGCGATCATCGCACTGTCAGGTTGTCTACTTAGACACGGAAAGTACCCGTTGTGATCTATGTCTGTGTCGCAGTGAATGTGCGCGTGCCACGCCCAGAGAGTTTCATTTTCGCCCGCCTGGAACCACAGGTTGCCTGCGGTTTACAGAATCCCATGTTGATTCGTTGCCCGACTTCTCAATGTTTCTGTTGGTCCGGGTTGCGCCCAAGGAGGGGGAAATTGGAGAACAGGTGGGTCTCGCTGTGCAGCCATTCTAGTCTCCATTAGTCATTCTGAGCAAGCATCCTCAGCTCAGCCGCATTTGTAGTCGGCAGAAGAATCACCTTAGGATGAGGGAGCGGGATCCGATTCTGGTTGTCCACCAGAACTCTCTAACGCTTTTCTTCACTCCTCCAGACGAGCTCGACTTGGCAAGCGTCGATGCAGTTTGACATGCCCCCGTGGCATGGCAGACATCCGTGAGGTTGATGGACGACTTATCCCCCTAGCCAGGTCAACCTAATGAGTCGAGGGAACTTGGTTAGATTGAGCGGACCTCGTGTCCACAGTACAAGTGTACAGCATATCGGAACAATGGCCGCCCAATACTTGGGTTCTGCTTGAGGCATTCACCTGGTCAAGTGACGATCTTGTGATGGCCGGCCAATCCCTATCTGCTCATGTATTAGAGTCTAGTTGTACTCCGTACAACGCAAGTTTAGAGGATGCATCATTAGAAGTTTCCTTGGTGCTTCGAGACACGCGAGCTGATTCCCGCTCTCTATGATGCCCCAAGACCCCGTCCTCCATCGTATACGTCGTAATGTACCATGAGCATACCGTTCAATTATTCGGGCAGAAGTTGAGCTAAAGAGTCAATGGAAATTTTAGTCAGGTCGCTTTCTCCAACGGCATGAGGCGAGCGGCTGCGGCTGCGCAAGTGCGAAACTCTATCCGTCATGCAGAATGAACGATAAACGAGTGGGTGTCAACTTTGAGGGATGCATCGGCTAGTCTAGGTTCCTCTGCATTCGTAAGCCGCTCGCAAGGGCGGGCAGGCCGCATATCCTCGACTTTAGACTTTTGTGGTGCCCAAACCCATCTGTTGTAGGCAGTAAGATATGCGAAGGCGCATACAGCCAGGGCTGGTTGATGTGATGCTAGTTGGAGAGGTACCAGTGCGCAGTACCTCATGAGATCTGGTGTCTTGAGTGGTGAGAGGGAGGGATCTGTCTGTGGGCGAAAGCACAAAGCAACATACCGTGGTGGACTCCATCCGCGTAACGCAATGGTAGGGGGGGAAAGTGTCGAAAAATGATAATGAATCAGTCTCCCGCTAGTTCCTTCACCGTAACTCTTGTCCCCCCGAGATGGTTGTTTGCTGTATCCATTGCTGCTCTTGTGCCGACCTTGTGCTGTATTCCTCAATGCTGACCGCCAAATTACCCGACGAGACACATCTCCGACAGTGGGAGATCTACTCATACAGAGGTACCTAGTACAGTTTCTAGAAACGTTTTGTCCCCCACTCTTGGAAAGCGAAAAGAAAAGCAAATGCCCCCTTGACCCCGAAATCTGAACCCTTTCCATCCTGTCTCCCGCTGTCCTCCCTCCTTTGTATTTTCCGCTGGGGAGCATATGTATGAGACAATATTACTAGAGACAATAAGATGGGCAACAAGAAGAACCCAAGATAAGGGAAGGTCAGCAACAAAAACCCTAGGATATTAATGAAAGGATTATTTGGTGTTTGTACTTGGGAACAGAATCAACTAACTCGCTTTAAAGCGAAAATAGGAGAAAAGGGCCTGAGGGGGCCGGGAGCGTTCTGCCTGGTGAGGCATGCATGAGATTACAGCAGAACCTAACTTTCATCAGCCTCATAATGGGTCTTGCTCTCGATACAAGTATAAATAAATAAAAACGAACCGCTTCTCCCAGCATCAGCATCGTCATCATCTCGAGGCGCTGAATTCATTCTGAAGCAAGAGATTCGTGTTAGCCACAATGAAAAGTTATCGAGTACTAGGGATGGTGGTGGTGACCAGCCCTCCCTCCCACCCCGGCAGGCCTTCTACCGTCTGCACATAAGAACAAAATCAAGAAGAAAAGAGAAGGGAAATAATAAGAGGGAAGAGAAAGAAAAAATAAGAAGAAAATAAGAAGAAAAAAAGGGGGGAAAGGAAAAAAGAACACAAACCTACCTGGTCCTCCACTCTACCATTCTCCCTAATCACCGGCGGAGGCCACAACAACCGTCCGCTCCTAGCCTCAGCGGATGATGTTTAGCTAACGCATGGTTGCCGAGTCTTTTCTCCCGACTCCTGCACTGCACTGCACCTAGAAGTTACGCCGTCTCTTCACTTTCTTGGGCAGAGTCGGCAGGTCGATTGATACCTCGTGCTTCATAAGCACTGTGTCTGTGTCGAAGTCACTCCCTTCGTAGTCGCCCCGCCTGATCAAGCAAGGGCGTATCACCAAGAACACCTGTGGGTCCTCCCCAGGCTCCTCGAGATGCGCGACGTCCATGGTGTTGCTGTCGAAGGGGAGTCGGGCCTGGCCGAAATCAAAGAAAATCGAACAAGAATTCCGGCAGATCTCCTTGTCAAGGCGAAGCGCCCGGAAGACAATATGCTCAAGCCATTGTGTCGTAGCTTTCCACTGTGCCATCGGCTTGGCCATGATCGAGCGTAGATCTAAGACGCTGCACGGTGGCGGCCGCGGGTCCCTGCAGGGCCTCGTCGGTGTCCGGCTCGTTTGGGCTCACGTTCGGGTCTTTGCTCAGAAGAAGCTCGAGAGTACTGGCGGCCCAACGACGGAACCTTCTCTGGCGCTGCTGCTCGAGCACAGTCTCGGGACGGCGGTTCTGCGGGTTCTCTGCACGCAGGATAATAGTTATTTCCTTTAGCTTTTTTACTACGGATAACGGATTCCTAACGAAAGTAAACAAGCCAAACCGAAGGTACCGTAATAGGTAGAGGCATACCTAACCAGACGGGCCCAGCAGGGCGGAAAAGGAAAAGCTGGATCATTAGTCACCTGTGCAGGAGGCCAAATGGAAGGCTCGCTGGGCCATTGCGCCGGCGCGGAGCAGCTTTTGGTACATATAACTTACAGACAGCATGGTTGGATAACGTCTCCAAAGCTGTTTCGAATTCGTAATAGACTGCATCGTCATCGCAGAACCGGGTGATTTTAAAAAGGTCAATCTCGACGTCAAGAAAATATCCCAGTCCTGACGCCTTCGTCAACTTCGATCTCTGGCTCGACCCAGGCTCTCTCCGGAACGTATCCATCGAGTAATTACCGTCTCGTCCGGTTGCTTACAGTTTATCAATACATTCGTTCTCCGTCGAGGCCAGCAGAAGAAGCCTGCGGAATCAGCTAGCAGATAGCTACACGATATACAGCGAGCCGCCCCCGGTGTCCGACAGGCGGACAGTGGGACAGCTGGACAGTCGATGCATTTTCCTCCGCCATGTTATGCCAAGTCCTACCCCTTACCCCTTAACCCTTACCCCGGCCTGCCCCGCACCTTCGGACAGCAACGCGAATCGCGCTACGGCCGTCCGTTGTTCAAGACCTCGAACGCCCGCAGCGCCCCGAGGCCCCTGCAACACGTCCTCGGCACGCTCTCCCTCTCGCCGCTGAGCGCAAGGGCCCCGCGCGTATGCGCGCGAGGCTTTTGACTTCCTGGCCGTCGACGCGGCCGCCGCCAGCCCGTCGGGGAATTTGTCCGTCAGCCACAACGACGGCGGCAGCGGCGAGTCGTTTTTTTTTGTCACCACCCGCGGCGCTGGCCGCCTTCACGGTCCAGACCCGCCACAGCTCCCTCGGCGTCTCGGGCGAGAGCGGCGGATTGGAGAGCGAGAGGGTGATGCGGGAGTGGAAGGCTGAGTCTGAGTCGATGGTGCCGGGTCGGGGTGGAGGTGAGAAATAGCATCCTTCGAAGTACTCCAGAGCGGGAAGCGTTACTGGAAAATGGAGCGAGAGAGAACAAAAGAGAAATAAGTGAACAAAGAGAGAAAGAGAGCCGCGCCGACATGGAGAGCGGTTACTACGAAAGGAAGGAACGGAGAGCCTGACGACAAGGGGGTGCAGCATGACCTACTCGGAACGAGACAATTCCTCTCCAGGTTCTCCGTGTTCCGCTGGTCTATGAAGACGTCAGCCTCATCGATGAGCACGATGGCCTTCCGCCTTATCGCTCACGAGAGGAAGTCCGAGAGTGCCTCCTCCACCCGTCCCGATGGTCCGATCAGCTGCCCCGAGCTTATTATCAGGAGCGGTCTGCGCAGAGTCTCCGCCATACATCCCCTATTTCTAGCTTTGGAGTCCTGTAAGTCGCGGTTTCTCGATTCTCTGTTTGCTCTCATCCCCCTGTTGCTCTCTCTAATTCGGTCTTCCTCTGCGCGAAGGTAATTGGAATCGATTACGGCGTATTTTATTCAATGGGTTCCCAATCTTATTGCAGGGACAGGCCCTGGCTTGGTGGAACAACAGACTCGGTGTCGATGAACACCGCGCGTTGCCCGCTCTACCGATGATCCTGCAAACCATGCAGGCTCGATTCGCAATGGACGCTTCCCTGACGAGCGAGAAGTCGGCATGGGCTAGGGCGCCACTCTAACCGTGGAGGAGGTGGCCAGAGACGACGGGGCCCCTATCTCCTTCTTCCCCTCGAATTGGCATTCCGTCATAATGGCGGCCTGGAACAAGGTCGGGATCCAGTCGCGCCAGCACCTTACGCAGCCCTACCGCACGAAGGCATGTCCGGCTTTCTGCAAAGGGTGCGGGCGCATCGCACTCTCCTGGCTGGCGTGGCTCAGAACCTCACGCAGAACCAGACCCAGGGCTCTTGAGGTCAGCGATACCTGAGTGGAGGGTCGGATGCGCGTAGTTAGCCCGGCGCGCGATACAGTGACAATCAGCGCCGAGGTGACCGGTGGAACTCGCAGTCGGCCACGGAAGCCAACACCAATGCCAACCGTGGCAACCCCCCCACCCCCCACCCCCGGCCCCGTCCAAGATCGTGGCCCGCGCCAACTCCTCCGGCTCCTCCCTACGCAAGTTTGGGGCACCTCGGCGCTCAAGGCGCGCAGACCATCGCCGCGGACGAGGCCTTCGACGGCGGCACGATCTCCATCTCCGGGTTCATGGTCTCGGATTTCGGATTTTAGATTTCGGGAAGCTCTATCGGTCGTGCGGGAACTGTAAGACGCAGGTCGAACGGCATCTTGTCGTGAGCGACGTCACCGCCAGCGACCGTGCGACGGCAAGCCGCCGGCGGGCCGTCAACTCCAACTACGGCGACACGGCGACCATCGGCAAGGTCACGGACAAGAGTGTCGACGAGATCCGCGAGACGTTCACGGGGGAACGGCAGCGGCGGCACAAACATCCAATCGTGCACAGCGCTGCACGCAAACCTGCAAACCTCCATCTCTGCTTCGTCCTTCCCCTCGCCCTCGCTTTTGACCACAACCAGGCACGCGTCGCAGGAGACGGGCGTCATGCCACTGTCCGCGCCGCTCCAGTCGTCGCCGTGGAAAAAAAAAACACCCCCTCGTTAAGGCCAGGTCGCGGCCGCGCCGGCGTGGGGACGGGCTCCTGGGGGGAGGGCGTGTGGGGCGCCCCGCCGACGGCGGCGGCGGGGAAGGACGTCATGTGGCTCCCGCCGGCCGGGGTGCGCATGTTGGCCGCGGCCGCGGATGACGACACCACGACACCACGACCGAGGCTGGCGCGCCGACTGCCACAGCGCGAGGGCGTTCTCCTCGTCGCCGGCCGCGAGGAGCGTGCGTGCGCTGCAGGCTGAGCATCGCGACCGCGTCGTTGTGCGGCTCCTCGTCGTCGTCCGGCAGGTCGAGGCACTCCTTTACGAGGCAGGCGGGCATCGTGCGCCTAGACCAGCTCCGAGGCGGCCACGTCTGGCTCGGTCGCGGCGGGGTGTGGCCCCGGCGGTGTAGCAGGATGAGGAACACGGACGCCTCGTTGAAGCCCGGCCCCGCGAGCTGTAGCGGCGCGTTCAGCCGGCCGCGGAAGCGCTCCTGCTGCGCCATCAGAGATACCCGAGTATTCGATTCGATCGAACAACGTCCTAGCCCAAAACTTAGAGGTACCCGCCCGCTCTTCATAAAATCAATGCCGTAAAGATAGTCTGCCCAGGAATGAAATCCCGAATATTTAAATTAAAAAAACGACCATTCCATGGGTATCCAGAATTCACATTGACTTCATTCATCTATGTGGGGTATCACTCACATGGCAGGCATCCAGACAAACGAAACGACAACAAACTCCTCATCCGTCATCAGCGTGCTCAGGTTGGAGGCACCTTCCAGCAGCGACATGGATGACGTGATGGTCCGCGCATTTTGCGCCTCGCTGGCCTCCGGTTCATAACCGATTTATGACTGTAGCTTGATCCCCAAAGAGTGACTTCCACCTGGCGAATCGGAAACACAGATGGCCCATAGCGCCGGGCCTCGGCGGCGTGCGGCCTCAGCGGCGTACCCGGCACTGCGGGGCGATAGGACTGACCACCCTCTACCACGCCATGCGGTCGCTCGCCGAGGAAGGCTCGTTAGACGCGACTCGCACCCCGGCCGGCGAACTCGTCTACCGCCACTGCAGCCCACGGCACCACCGCCGCCTCATGTGCCGTTCCTGCGACCGGGTCATCGAGGTCAAAGGGACCGGCCATCGAACGCTGGACCTTCCGCGATCGCCGAACGAACACGGCTTCCGTGAGGTCGGCCACCACGTCGAGATCTTCGGCATCCGCCCCCGACTAGGCCGCCGGCAACATCGGCGGCGACCGGTAACCGCCTCGATCCTGCGACCGATCCGCGGCCGGCTGATCGTCGCCGTACTGCTACAGAGTCGTTGTCCAGGGGGTCCGCGGCCGGCGTGCTTATCACCATGGCGATGATCGACGAACGGATCCTGCGCGACGACGGCGCCGTACGCGACGTGGAGTCAGACGGTGCGATATGTGAAAGGGAAGGGATGGTCCTACAAGATACCGCATGCGAAACATCAGCCCTACCTCCTACGCTATACGGAAACTCGATGGAATGCCCCGGAACCCATGGTTGCATGGAGGAAGGCGAATGTGTGTGGGAATTGGTCGCGGCATGCTGGAAATGTTGGGCATCGGGGATAGCTGCTCAGTTTGGGATTTTGTTGGTAGGGAACCCCACTATCGGCGCAGAGACCGAGAGCCCCGCCTGTGCCCGCTTGGTCTCGCAGGTGATTCTGTACCTCAACCCACGTATCTAGGTAGGTATCTATAGCTAGCGCGGGCGCTCCTTTCTGCCTTCATGTGCGAAATATCCGTCATTGAACCAACCGAGAGGCGTTGGAATTCTAAAGCCAGCTTGGAGTTGTCAAATCGCCGGATCAGAACCGGCCTTCCCTGGCGACTAAGGGTGGGGAGGATCTTGGAAACCCAACCAATCAAAATGTAGTTGGAATGATCCCATTCGGCAATGGCTAGGAGAGGCACTTGGAGCATGTGTTCATCACTTATAACCCCTCTTAATGAATCCCTGGCCTTCCAGCCTGCGCATTTGGAAGGACTAATAAGACGATCACACTGCCATACATCAATTATCTACCCTTTTTGATGAGACATTCGTTTCCAATGTCCTACTTGGTTAGTTATTATCCTTTCGACTAAAATTACTAGTCCGTCTCCTACTGTGCTACGTATTAACTTCTCAAAGGATGCAATCCGTCTTCTCACCTCCAGATTCACCCATATCAAATACGTGCCTGTTGCAGAACGTCATCAGCAGGTTCGTCGACCGAACAATTGGGGAGTAAAGCGATGGCTCAAAGCTTTGGAGCTTGAGGTACGTAGTCCGCACCCGCCTTTGAAAAAGATGCCCCCTAACGTTAGTTACCAGGAGAAACCCTTCGACGTGATTCACGTCACGGGAACCAAGGGCAAAGGCGGCACCTGCGCCTGGACCGACGCTCTCCTACGGTCGCATTTCCGGTCAAGGTCGATTCCTGCAAAGGTCGGGCTTTACACCTCGCCCAAACTCGAGGAGGAGCGTGACCGCTTCCGCATTGACTTCGACCCTGTCGACAAAGATACTTTCGCCACGCGCTTCTTCCGCGTCTGGAACACGATCCTTGCCGACGTCGGCGGTAAGGAGGATGAGATGCCACGCTACCTGCAGCTGTTGGCGCTCCTCTCTGCGGATATCTTCAAACATGCCCGCGTCAGCGTTGCCATCTACGAAGTCCATGCTGGAGGGCGATACGATGCGACCAACATGTGGGACGATACCGTCGCCTGCGGATTCAACACCATTGGCCTCGACCATGTCCCGCTGCTCGGCGACAACATCGCAGAGATCGCGAGGAACAAGGCGGGGATAATGAAACCTAGCTGCCAAGCCTTTTCTGTTCCTCAGACTCCTGAGGCGTACGAGCAGCTGGATGATGAGGCCACCAAGCTTGGATGCCCACTGACCGTCGTGGACGCTCTTCAATCGCCCATTGCCAACTTGCCGAGCAGAGCAAATCTGCTCTTACCGGCGCAGCGCAACAACTTGGCGTTAGCCATTGAGCTAGCCAATGCGTATCTGGGCTTGCGATTCAACAGCAGGTTGGGCGACGAGGATATCGCCGAGGCTATCCGCATCTACCAGTGGCCTGGCCGCTTCCAGCTCGTCGAGGAACCGGGGTCCCGGACCCGATGGTATCTCGACATCGCGCACAACGATCTCAGCATTCCCGTAGCCCTGGATTGGTTCAGGTCTGAAGTGCTGCGGTTCGACCGCCTAGAGGCTCGGGACACCGCCTCCCCCGATCTGCAACGACGCCACAGGAGGACCTTGATCTTTGGCCACCAGTCCACCCATCGCGACACTGTCGGGGTGGTTAACGCGATCGTCCGCCACTCCCGTACACTGGATTTCGCCTTTGACCACATTGTCCTCACCGGTCACATGCACGCTGTCACAGGTTCAGCCATGTTCGATCATACGCTCGCCGATGAGACTCTCGGACAATGGGAAGGAATGCTTGGCTCACCAGTCGTTACCATCTCTGCGTCTATTCAACAAGCGATGCAGTCGGCTGAGGAGACGAGTGGTACATCGGGGTCGCATGTCCTGATTGTTGGGTCATCACATCTTGTATTAAGGGCTCACACGAGCTTGAAGAAGGATCGATCTATTTAGATATTCCATCTGTAGGCTTCAATCCACAACCCCGATTTCCCTCACGCTCAAAAACATTGAAAACCGCGAGGTGACATTCGTGGTCGCCCTCGCCTCTCTACCATGTCGTCAAGCACATCAAGCCAAACCGTCCCCTGGCTGACACAATGATAATCGCGACCACTTGCTTCAAATAGCCTCCTCGATTCCGACTCCAAATAATATGCGTTGCCGTCGTTGGAATGATGTGAAATCCGACTCTGCGCGTAGAGGACAAGCATCCTCGCGTAACCTGCCTTGGGGAAAGCACTCATTGGCAACCGTGAGAGCAGCTTGCCAGCGCTTTGAGGCTTCATCGAACTCTGACCGAATCAAATGGATCATTCCGAGGCCCGCAAGGGCCGCAACACGTCTCCATTCCCTAGACACATTCGCAGACTGTCGGTCAAACTTTTTAAGAAGATGGTTTCCGCCCGTGACAGACACTAGTCGTCGTGTCGGTTCCCTCGTCGAAGGTCCCACAACAGTACCATAAGGTAAGCGTTCGCCAATGAGAGGAGCCGCTGCTCACCAAAAGAGGACTAAGGAAGTTCCAAGCCGACGAGCTCGGACTCGACCAATCTGACGGCGGCCCGAGGATGTCCCATTTCGCATTGGACGTCGCCCAGGTGAGAGGAGATTCTTTGGCAGCTAGGTGCCTTCCCAAGCAAATCTGAAAAACAGCGCCCCGCCTCCTTGAACTTGCCCTCGAATCGTAGGCTCATGGTTGCCAGGATCCCCTTCTCGACAATCATATACCTCTCCAACGTGGAGGGCGTGGGAGGTGGATGGAACTTGTCCAAAGTTTCCCGCACGACGGCGGTCCCCTTGCCTTAGTGAATGAGGTCTTTGGCCCGGAATAGTAGGAGCTCGCCAAACGCGAGCGTTGGAGCGAGGATTATCGCGGCTACGCTCCTCGATCGCCCTTGCATCCAGAGGAAGCTGATCACCATAGTTCCTCAACAGAGCAGCCTGCCGAAGGTGAGCCTTGGAGATAAGCTTATGATTGCCAAGGAGAATGGCTGCCGAATTAGCAATTGACACTACGAGAAGCTTCCACGACTTCGAGCAGAAATAGGACGCGGAAAGGCAAGCTTCGACTGGAAGGTCAAGGCATTCCGTAGAAATGCCTTCGCAGATGTATGAAGGTGCGGTGTTGAAGCAAGGGATCATTGCACGGCCAGTCGTCGAAAAGCTAAAAAACAGGCTGGTAAGCATTTGCGTCTGGAGGGGTTTTCTCACTTTAAAAGGATTCGTATACCGATCCTTTGGGAACGAGCGAAGAATAGTATCGAAGGCCAAACGCTTCCATGGGGTCTTATCTGCGCCTGTACATGACTGAGTATGGAGGAATGAACCAGGTAGTATGGCAGAAAGGCTGTTGTCGAGAGGAGATGTAGGCTGCCGCTCCAATGATTCCAAAGCAGACCAGTACTTCAGCGAATCATCCTGCAGCAGTTCACCATCAGTTTTCCACTGCTTGAGAGTCCCATTCAGAACGATCTTGGGCACGAAGCCGCCAGCTAACACGAGCAGTCGTAGTATATATTGTTCGTCTGGTAGCAAGGCATTCATGTCGCGAATGGGGACGATGCTTCGTGTTCCTGCGCCTGTGGTCTGAAGCGTGTACGAAAACGATGGCCGCGGAAGGGCGGGAATCGGGGGATAATGCGGAGGCCTTCCGAAACCTGTGGCTGAAGGCAAAGGCGCGCGATCTTGGGAGGGGCTGGGTTCGCGAGATGTGAGAGCCGAGGCTTGCAGGGTCTGACCAGGAATGGATTCGTCGAACGGCGCCGTGCTTTCGGCTGTGGGAGAGGTAGGCAACGAAGTGGTGGGAAAGAGCCGCCGCCATTGGCAGCCCTAGGATTGGTATTTGCCGGGCCCAGTCTTGTTCTTGCGAAGGGGAAAGCTACAGAGTTTGGGGAGAGCCTGGCGAAGGCGAAAGCAACGACGAGATTTCCACTTGACAACGACTTGTACCGATTGGTGTGGTGACTGTTAGGCATTGCTGCTGAGTGGTTGATGGCAGCTATTGGTGGACAGAATAATGGTAATCGGGATAGCTGCTCAGGACAGGTGTCGTTTAGGCTAGCTCTGCATCGGTCGGGCGGGTGGTCAGCGCTTGGAAGGCCAGGTCGTGATGCGTAGGATACCCCGATGGTTGCGTAGACGGAGGAGAGTACGGCTTTGGGGAGAAGGATAAAATCGGCCGTGGGCCGGACAGCGTGAGCGGGCGGAATGATCGGCCGTTGAAATGACCCTCTCTATATCCAATACGGGCCGGTTTCACCGATATTTCGGGTCAGACAGCGCGACATGTAAATGGAAAGGGAGAGAGCATTACAAGATGTTCGATAGATGGAAGGTCGGGGCGCAGGATGCCCCGAGACTTGATGCGTCTCGGTAACTGGTAAAGGCGCATGAATTGAAGGCAACGGAAGTGGGAGATGGGAATCGGCCGCGGCGTCTTGGTTAAAGGGATTAAAGCAACCAAAAAATAACTGAATTTCCTTAACGCGCCGAGATAGGGAACACCTCGTCTTCCATAACTTGCCTATCCCAGCCTCTATCATCCGGGCCTTGCATATCTGTCAATTCGACTTCAATTATGTCATCTTCACCGTCCTCCTCGTCCCTTGATCTCTCCATCGATGGCCATTGACGTACTTTCGACAATCGAGATTTATCGATGTCCTTGCTCGAGAGCCATCTGTGGCGGATTTGGCGGTACTCCAAAGCGCAAACCTGTTCGCCAGAGACCACGAACTGCGTCTGTGCACCAGCCAGACCCTGCTGATGAACGCCCACACCTGGGTCAATAACATTGCCGAGCGGCGTAATCACTCCAACGGCCGTAAAGTGATAAGCCTGCTGGAACTTGAATCTGACCGCCGGCGTTTTTCCGAACAATTGACTCTTGACTGATGGTGGCATTGGTGATGGTGTGAAAGCCAACGATCATGTATACATTGTGACCCCGGTCGAATGCTCGCTCGATCCAGGCTCGCGTAACGGGTAATGTGGTTACGTCGTCAAACCAGACGTCAGAATTATCGAGGGCGTGCGTCTTCACACAGTCGGTAACGACGTGAGTCTTCATCTTAGCGCGCTTTGAGAATCCAGCAGACATCAGAGATGTAAGGGTCGATCCGAAGCCTGACGTGCTTGCGGGTTGATGCGCACCCGTATAGGGCCCGCGGAGTGAAACTAGTGCGTGGGTCGACCCGCTGAAGGCGGATCATGGTGATTCTGGTGGGGTTACTCGACGCTCGTGATAAAGCGACCTTGTTTGACCGAATCTGGCGGCAGAAAGAACCGCGGAAGGATGATGTTCACCTTCATCTTGGATGGAGTCGCGTGGTTCCAATCTTGCTTAACAGCTCGAGTTGGAGATATAATTTGTATTTAATTACAATGTGAGGCCGCCAATGCCCAACTTCGTAAGCCCATCGGTTACCATGTGGCGGGGGATACTATTACAGGATTGCTGCGACGTGGCGGCAGCCGCGGCCGTTTGGAAACCCCGATGTTCTTTCGCTGCATAAAAAAAGAAAGGCCTGCGGCATTAGGCTCCAGGTGGCGTGGCCGAGGCGATGCGGCTGCGGAAAACGCACTACCTTAGCCAGAGAATACTACCTCAGCTAGGAACACTACCCTCAGCCAGAATACACTGCCTCAGTTAGAAAACACTACCTCAGCCAGAAAACACTACCTCAATTAGAAAACATTACCTCAGCCAGAAATCAGAGCCTGCGTTATCCGTCATTGAGCGAGATTAGAACACAATCAGGTGCTATAAACAGAGGCTGCTACATTGGAGGTCGCCGAGCTGAAACTATAAGAAAGGCGAATAGCGTGACCAAAAAAATTTGGCTGAAGAACAAGTCCCGGCATTTGATTTTCTATGTACAACCATGGATATCCAGCAGTTTGTGCAAGAGCTTGGGATTGATAGCGAAGACATCCCAGACCTTCTCGCCCAGCTGGCCATTCAGGCATATAGGCAGTATGAGAGATTGAGAAGCAGAAATGAGATTGATATGGCAGTGGAACTCGCCCGAGAAAGCATCCGTATAACATATAACGGCGACACATCATTGCCCGGGAGGTTGAACAACCTCGGGAACATGCTTCAAAGCCGGTATGAGCGGACGGGCCAGATGGACGACCTGGAGGAGGCTATCGAGGTAGCGAGACAAGCTGTCGACTCGACACCAGACGACCATCCCAACCGGGCAGCCTGGTTAAACAACCTCGGGAACAACCTTAGGAGCCGGTATAAGCGGACGGGCCAGATAGGCGACCTGGAGGAGGCCATCGAGGTAGCGAGACAAGCCGTCGACTCGACACCAGACGACCATCCCGACCGGGCAGCCTGCTTGAACAACCTCGGGAGCAAGCTTGGGAGCCGGTATAAGCGGACGGGCCAAATAGGCGACCTGGAAGAGGTCGTCGAAGTAGCGAGACAAGCCGTCGACTCGACACCAGACGACCATCCCGACCGGGCAGCCTGCTTGAACAACCTCGGGAGCAAGCTTGGGAGCCGGTATAAGCGGACGGGCCAAATAGGCGACCTGGAAGAGGTCGTCGAAGTAGCGAGACAAGCCGTCGACTCGACACCAGACGACCATCCCAACCGGGCAGCCTGGTTAAACAACCTCGGGAATAACCTTTGGAGCCGGTATGAGCGGACGGGCCAGATAGGCGACCTGGAAGAGGTCGTCGAAGTAGCGAGACAAGCCGTCGACTCGACACCAGACGACCATCCCAACCGGGCAGCCTGGTTAAACAACCTCGGGAACAACCTTGGGAACCGGTATGAGTGGACGGGCCAGATAAGCGACCTGGAGGAGGCCGTCGAGGTAGCGAGACAAGCCGTCGACTCGACACCAGACGACCATCCCGACCGGGCAGCCTGGTTAAACAACCTCGGGAATAACCTTTGGAGCCGGTATGAGCGGACGGGCCAGATAAGCGACCTGGAGGAGGCCATCGAGGTAGCGAGACAAGCTGTTGACTCGACACCAGACGACCATCCCGACCGGGCAGCCTGGTTAAACAACCTCGGGAATAACCTTTGGAGCCGGTATGAGCGGACGGGCCAGATAAGCGACCTGGAGGAGGCCATCGAGGTAGCGAGACAAGCTGTTGACTCGACACCAGACGACCATCCCGACCGGGCAGGGAGCTTAAACAACCTCGGGAACAGCCTTAGGAGCCGGTATGAGCGGACAGGTCGAATGAGCGACCTGGAGGAGGCTTCATTGCGCCTCCGAGCCGCTTGGCATTATCAAACTGCCGTTCCCTTTCATCGTGTTAAGGCCGCTGCCCAATGTCTCAAACTGCTCGCTATCCAACGCACACCCGACATCGCCATTCAGCTCGGGAAAGACGTTATCGACCTCCTCCCCGACGTAAACACCAGGTTACTTAGCCGCGCCGACCAGCAGTTCGTTGTATCCACCTTTGCCGGCGTTGCTACAGATTTATGCGCCTTTCTCCTGGACTCCAACCAGCCTGCCAATGCTCTCTACTACCTCGAGAAAGGGCGTGCCGTCATCATTGGCCAGCTCGTAAACGCCCGGAGCGACATGTCCTCCTTAGCGCAGCAGTATCCTGATATTGCTCGCCGATACGGACAGCTCCGGGACGAAGTTAACACGCCTCTCCGCAAGCTCGAGCAGGATGTGGTAAAGGCACAGGCGCTGACTTGGCGCCGCGAAGCCGTGACCGAGCTGGAGGCGTGCATAAAGGGGATCAGGGAGATTGCAGGCTATGAGCGCTTCCTGCTAGGCCAGACAACCACCGAGATGCAAGAGTGTGCCGCAGGGGGTACTATCGTTGTTGTCAACATCGCCAGCCTCCGGAGCGATGCGATTCTTGTCTCGTCTGCAGTTATCAAGACGTTCAACCTGCCACGGCTGGCCACCTCTGATGCAGAGGCCTGGCTGGGTAAGAAGTGGACAGGCCGCAGATCTGAACGCGCGCAAAAGAACAAGGAATATCTCGAGTATCTGTCTTGGCTGTGGGAAGCTTGCGTCGAGCAGATTATCGACGAGGTGTGTAACAGCCATGGCACATCGACCGTCCTACCGAGAATATGGTGGATCGGAACGGGGCTGGCCAGCTCGATGCCGTTCCATGCGGCCGGGATACACTCTGGTGGTTCAACAGAAAACGCCTTAAGCAGGGTCATCTCGTCGTATACTCCGTCCATTAAGGCGCTCGAGCATGCTCGATATCGNTGGTTCAACAGAAAACGCCTTAAGCAGGGTCATCTCGTCGTATACTCCGTCCATTAAGGCGCTCGAGCATGCTCGATATCGTGCCAAGGCCGCGGACAGCGCGCGGGGCTCGCTCCTGATCGCCACTATGCCGACCACGCCCGGCAGCGGCGCGGACCCAGACTCGGGAAAGCCGTTAGATCTTCCCGGGGTTATAGAGGAGAAGCATCGGGTAGTAGACGTGGCTCGCCATCTACCGATACAGCATCTAAATTTGCCCAGTGTGGAGCAGGTCGTTAATGGCCTGAGGAACTGCTGTATCGCACACTTTGCCTGCCACGGATACACAGACCATCTGGACCCATCCAACAGCGGCTTGATCCTGCAGAGTGGTGAGGGCCGCCGGTCCGAACAGGACCGACTGACAGTGCGGAGGGTCTCGGAGCTGTGCCTCGGGAATGCGCAAGTGGCGTACTTGTCGGCATGCTCGACGGCGGAGAACAAGGCGGCGCGGCTGGCGGACGAGGTGATCCATGTGGTGAGCGGGTTTCAGGTGGCCGGGTTTCCGCATGTGGTTGGCTGCCTTTGGCCGTCGATCGACAGGGTGTGCGTGGAGGTCGCGAGTGGGTTCTACTCGTCGCTCTTAAGACAGGAGGCGACTAGGTGCGACGGCCGAGAAGTGGCATGGGCGGTCCGGGAGGCGGTGCTAGCAGTGCGGGCGAGGGAGATGAGCATGCCGTTGATGTGGGCGCCATTTGTCCACTACGGGGCTTAGGTCTTATAGACGCTGAGAGCTCGAACCGAAAATCCTCGTTGATCGCGACCGCCTGACACCACCGACCGAGTCGAGTCTCACGCCCAGAGCTCCGGCAACAGTCCTTAACGCCTCTGCCTCTGCCGTGGTGACCTCCGAGTCGTAAAGTCAGCGTCGCACTTTGAGGGTGAGCTGCCTCGTTTGGTCTATGCATGGATGTCATAATGAAGTCGCTATAGCGGCAGCAGGGACCCCTGTAAAGACTATAGCTGCCCAGCTGCCGTATCTGCGTAATGCGCACGTCCGGCGGATAGAGCGGTTCCTCACCGCGACCTCGTCGCTCGGGGGGATCTGGAGAATGCGAGGCCATCGAGGCGCTGACCGGGGAGTTCCCTGCCTGAGAGGGAGCCGGAGTTGGAGCAATGGTTTCACAGTGCGTGGAATGTCGATTTTATCGGCTGCAGCAGTGGATGAGACGGCTCAGGGGAAGGGAGAGGTCATGGAAGTCGTAATAGAGAGGGAGTTGGAAAGCCTGGCCTCACCGCTGCGTGGGTCGCCGCTTTTGTCATACTTGGAGGACCTGAGGACCTACAGGACGGGGTTCTGGCGATGAGAGGTGAGACAGATAAGGGAAGGGTTTAGGAGCTGGAGTGGAAAGAAAATGAGGAAGGAGGAAGGGTTTGAGAGTCGAGGTGAGTGAGAAGGATAAAGGAAATATTTGTCAACATTATGAGCATGCTGAGCTAGAGACTGCTTCACTCCAAGCCGGATGTGGACCAAAGACACGAGATAAAGATATATGGTGAACTAGCACCAACTTAACGCTCTGCCCTCAAATGCCTTACAGCTAAAATATTACGCCTTTGCGTTCCAGAGTGACATGAACTCTTGGTACTTGTCCAGTCACCATCATGAGCAACAAGGTCTCCGAAGAAAACGCTAAAGAAAGCACAATAACACAAACCCCATGTCCAAAATCCCCCGCATTCCCACCATCCACCAAGACTAGCCAGCAGCAGGGACCACCGCCGCAGTAGCACCTCCCACCTCCAACCCCAAAGCCTTGCGCATAAACTAGGGCCAATACTCCTCCATGCTGTACCAGGCAAGCCGCCTCACACCCCAGATGATCTTGTAGATCCCTAACAGATTGCTAGTAGTGCCGATCGAGCACTCAGTCCACAGGAAGGCCTTGTTGCGCTCGACCGTCAGGGCAGTGAACTTCCACTCGTGGCCGACGATCACAGTCGCCGGGAGGAAGACCAGCCCTAGGAGGGGTGTCAAGACCGCCGCCGACTTCTGTTATTTTTGCTGCTGCAGCACCATCTGCTCCTGCTGCTGCCCGCGCATGGACATGATCCTCTGCAACACCTTCCACTGCGCGGCCAACCAAACCCCAACCTGCAGCTCCGCCTCCTCCTCAGACTTGCTAGGTCGCTTCGTCTCGATGCTGACTGCGACAGGCCACTTGCGGACGGGCTCGAAGTCGGTCTGGTTGATCGAGTTGGTCGGGAGAATGCGGCGGATCCGCTCGACCGCCTGCGAGGTGGCCGTCCCCTTAACGGCCCCGAGCATGGCCGTATCGGTGGTAAGGCAGTAATTAGTCCACCTTCTTGCCCGACGACGTCGACTTGGGGAGGAAGTCACCGCAGATCTTAACCTCAGTACTACAGGTCGAAGCTTACAGATGGTTAGCCAGCCATCCAAAGAGGCAGGATACGGGAGAGAGGAGACAGGAGACAAAAGGCAAGACACAAGACACGGGAGACTCACCAATCATCAACGCCAGCCGGCCCACCCAAGGGCAGTGCGGTCTGCAGCAAACGATTATGCGCGGCGCCGTTCCACCCATGCTCGGACTGCATACGCTCGTGGTAACGCGCGGCGAGGCTGTGGATGAGCATAACCTCGTTAACGGACAAGTCTGCCAGCGAGATATCGATGTCGATGTCGGCATCGGCATCCTTTCCCCCCTCCTTATTCCCCTCCTCGGTCTGCTGCTTGTCACCCCCCTTTCCCCCCTCCTCTCCTTGCCCCCACCCCTAGGCCTGGTGAGCGCGATTGCTAGGCCACCTGCAAGCCCCATTGACGCGGAACCGATGCATGAGAGTAATCCGAGAAGAGGACTTGTCTCTGCAGGGGGGTGCATTTCAATTCCTTGGGCAGGCCGACATACTGGAGTTTGGAGGTCTCGAATTATCCAGTGCTTTGAGTTTAAGCGGCGTCTTCTCGGCTGGGATTGCTGTCAGGCGCTCCATGACCCGACCATCTGTCTCAGCGTCGAACAGGCACGAGCTCGCCGCCGTGATTCCTGAGCAGGGCATTCCCTCCTTCGTAACGAAAAAGGTAGCATAACGCAAGGAGCACGAGGCATGGAAGAATACGAGAGCACGAATTAGCTATCGGCGAGCCAGCTGAACAATTTCTATCATCCAGCCACACTTTCCGTGCTCGGTCCACAGCTGAAGCCGAACGAGTCTGGGACTGGATCTGAGAGTCAAATTCTTCTCGCCATCGAAAGAAGGAGTTCACCGTTGCAAATGATCGCTCAGGGCATCTTCACCGTTTTCATTAACAGGATTGCAGATATCCTCGAGCCCCTGAAAGAAGCTGCCCTTCGTCAAACTCGAACTGCACCCTCAGCCTGCTCGGAAATTCTCATAAGATGAAATACCTACTAGGGAAGACGTAAATATTACGAATCTAACATCCCACAAGTCCTCCGGGCCATACGTACATTCGACCAGCATGGTGGTGTCCCCGTACTTGACATCCACCTACTACCCCCCTGCAGCGCCCTGCGGATTTACCGAGATGTGATGAGAGAAAAACCACATCAGCTCCCGGATGCAGCACCGCTCGCAGGCCGAGATGTTGACCGGGATCTAGATCGCCGGCGCTTGGCAAGGAGAACAAGGAGGTACTCGTGGCCATCCGGCAAGTTCCCAAGCGGCCACTCCCAGTACTGCCGAACCAATTCCAGGGCTTGCAGTGGCTCCGTGTGGTCGACGAAGAAAGCAGTGTTGACGCCTGAGACAAGACCGGTCGAGTCGCCGGGATCGAAGAGGGAGCCACAAAGCGAGGCGTCCCTGATGTATTGTATCGGCGAGGTCTCCATAATCGCCGCGGCGTTGCTGCGGACGAAGTCGAGAGGTACCTTCTCGATGTTCGCTAGCCCAGGGCAAGTTAACACTAGAACCCTTTACGCACAAATGCGTCACACTCACTCGTGAAAGACTTGGCAGCCGCTAGGCAGGAGGCAGGGTGAGAGCTCATGATGCCGTATACGTCGTCCGTATCTTCGCGGAGAAACCTCAAGAGGCCGCTCGCGAGCCCTAGCTCACGGTAGTCTTTGGCTACTACCAGCTGAGTAACCCAGCAGACGGCCTTGCCGTTGTACTTCCAACGGCAGGTGAAGGCGTTCCCGGTAAGAACACCCCTAACGGTCACAATCGTGTAGAATGCCGTATCGCACGGTAAGTACTGGTCTCGCAGCCGGCTCGCTGAAGAGCCTCGCGGCATCTTCGAGCATGGATTCGGTGACCTCGTCGGCGCGGTAACTGGTGTACGACTGCTCCCGCATCTTTCTTTTGCGACCCTCGATGACGGCAACTCTTGGCTCCGGGTCAAACTGTACGGACTTTGGCAGAGGAAACGAGGACGACGGGTTCGGCATTCCGCCTGGGGGTAATGCTTTCATATGGCGGCCTGCCGTCGAGGAGGCCATCCTCTCTTGTTGGAGGGGGTAGCGGAGTGGCGGATGGAGTACGGGGTATTGGGTTTAGCGTCGATGCCCGACCGTCAAATCCATGCGCCTAACGACGCACGTTGCGGTATATTCCATACCGTCAACTTCCCCTGTTGCATATGCACCTTGCGGCCAAAAAATCCCTTTCATAATCCTTCCTCTTACATAAACTCTTGGCGGCTGCTACTGTTAGCGCAGCCCGCCAAATTACATACAAATCCCTAACACCCAGACACACCACACCAAATTCACACTTCCCCCTTCGGGGCAGCGACGGCGATGCCGTCGGTACCTCCAGTCCGGGCACTCTTCCGCAATAATGCGGGCCTCAACGCCATCCTCACAAGTAGTCCAGCAGCAGCACGGACGATCCTTCCCCCCACCCCCCACCCCCCCATCCCGGGCCTGCAGCCCAGGCGCCTCCCGCCACCTAACCACCACCCCCAGCTCCCCCCCCCTCGCTACCCTAATGGCCAACAGGACTAAGACGATCCTGGAAGAGATACGCCGAAAGACAGAAGCGGAAGGAAAACTATGCGCAGACCTGGCCGCCCTACTGGACGCTTTCGTCGCCAACGCGGCCCTAGACCAAAGCACTAAAGCGACTGAGATCGCTGAAGCATATATGGACTACGTCCGAGAGGCAACTCCGACAGAAACCGGCCCCCCTGCGGGCACCCCCGGGAACATACCTCTCTCCGCGCCCGTAAACCCCCCTACCACGCCCGCTCTACAGTACGGTGGCCAGCGGGGGCCAAACAATGATAATCGCGGTCGGACCGCAAAAAGGCCCGATCCACCCCGGCAAGCCCCGCACGGCCGGACCGGGCATCCCCGCCAGGTCCCACCTAACCGGACGGGAAACAACCATCTGCGACGCCCCGACCATAAGGTGTTTGTCCGAGTGCAACAAGAACGCCTCGCCTGGGCCCACAAGCAATCCTCGTACGGGGTCCGCCAAGACCTAACCAAGGCACTCAGGGTCTCGCCGACGGACATCCCGGACGCACATGTAATCCCCACCGGCCTAACCATTAGAGCCAGCTCGGCAGAATACAAACACTCCTGATCGAGAGTGAGTGAGTGAGTGAGTGAGTGAGTTTATTTAACGTCCGTAAGTCGAAATCTGCCCGAGATCTCTGCCTCCCGGGGGGCATAAGACGTGCTAGCGACTACCGAGCAACTACGTACAAGGAAACAGCGCTTGAATGCGAAGTGAAAAGGAAACGACACAAAGCAAACCGAGGGGTGGTTAGCATATCTTGCTTGGGGGCGTTTTACTCCTGATCGAGAGATAGGAGGAAATTTACAGGCTATTCAGTGCCATAACGGCGGAGAAACCGGCCACCTGGTACAACTACGCTATTGTGACGATCAGGCCTATAGATACGGGGTATTAATAGACTAATTAGCGGGTTTATGTTCGGTAGCAAGTGCGGTAAGAACTGACGGGGTTAAGATATCAAACGAGTAGGCTGGACTGAGTAGACAGGCTGGTGCAGGGTACTGATGCTGATTGGTCTCTCACAAGATCTGAGATGTATTATTGAGTTGACTACTGAAGAGCTATCTAGCTGGTCTACCTATCTGGATAGGGAATGAGTGTCCTTTATATATCCGTAGCTCTTCCGTAGTGACTGGGTGATCTCTGATCTCTTCCAGATCACTGAGATCGCTTGATTTCCTTGATCTCTCTGAACTCCGGGAGTTCAAAGAGATCACAGGGATTCTTGCCTGCCGGGTTCTGTGTCACGTGATCACATAATCCGTGCTCCTAGGCCCTCGTGTGGGGTTGCGGCCACATCGTCGGCCCGGAGCTTTTTCTCCTTTGTTCCTCTTGCTCTGTTGGGTTGGTAACGAGCGGTCGTAACACTTTAGTAACGCTTTCAGCACCTAAAGCCCTCTAAGGTATAGAGCATTCATGACTGCTTGATTTAGTGGAAATAAGCCCTGTACGGAACCTCTGAAGTCTTATTGCGTGAAAGTTTTTAGTGGTCTTAAGTGCTACAACTAGCAATTTTTAGCGCACGCGCAAAACTGAAACCCCCTGTAAATATAGGCTTGGCTACCCTATATTTCAAGAATAAATAAAGGTATAAAATTACAAACGGCCCTTTGGTGGAGTAGGCACGTGGGACGTAGAAATCAGTAACAAGACGAGTAAGTCGCGGCTCTTAAGGACGTGTAGAGCCGGTCACGTGGCCCGGCGTGGGCCAGTCAGAAAACAGGACCGCCGGTAGGAACACATGGATTATAGACACTATGGTGGGGTAACACTCGTACAACGAGGGCATGCGGGCGGTGCGAGGTAGACGGGCCGACCGACGAAAGGGAAGGTTTCAAGTGGTGGTGGAGGTGAATGTATAGAGTTTAGATGCCGGGAGTGTGTCGATTCTCACGCGGCAAGGAAGCCAAGCATGACAGCACCGTTCGCCCGCCAACTCTCTATGAGTAGAACGCCTCGAAGAAGTAGATGAAGCCAAACAGCAGGAACGCCACCGCGCCCCCGACGGTAACTGTCAAAGGGGGTTCGCAACCATCTCGTTAATATGTGGCCATACTGTAGATAGCAGGACGATGTGAGGGAATTGGGGGGAGGAGGAGGAGGAGGAGGAGGAAGACAAAGAGGAGCAGGACAAAACACCAGAGGGAAAAAGAAAAAGAAAAAAAAGACGTACCAACTTTGAGGCTCACCCGCCCGGCGATGGCCCGCCCCCCAATGACAGCCACGCCCGTGCAGCAGGCGTGGCCGAGGATGGCCCCGACTGTGACCCACCAGTAGTCCTGGCCCGCAGCCATGGCGATGGTCGCGATCTGGCTGCGGTCCCCCCACTCGCCCAGGAAGGTCATGACGAAGGTCTGGACCCAGGCCGGGCTCAGCAGGAGGGAGAGCAGGTTGTTGAGCCCGGCGAGGGCGCCGATCGCGCCCCTCCTGGGCGAGGGGCTCCGGCTCGGCGAGGTCGAGGGGCTCCGGGGCGGGGTCGGGAACCGCGAGTTGCTGGACCGGGGCTTGCGCGTCGACGTCGAGTTGCGCTCCCCGCCGCCCCCGCCGCCCCCGACGCCGCCTGA